>CM010620.1:30870860-31070860 GCA_003430845.1 Xanthoceras sorbifolium | reverse complement strand
GTCGTGCGACTACTAACTTCTTCTTTTTTTGTTTACTCTGAATTTTTTCTAAGTGTTTGATTTTGACTTTTGCAGGCTCTTCAATCTTATGTTCACTTGAAGGAAGAGCTTGGTCTAGCCCTTAAGAAGGTGAGGGATCTGAAGTTGAGCAACCAGAACCTCAAGCTCGAAAATGAAAAGTTGAAAGCCTCAAGCCTGAAGGCCAAGAAGACAGCTCATAAGGCGTCCAGTCGTACGGTCGAGGCGACTCTTGAACTGAACAAGCTGAAGTTGAGTGTCGACTTACTTGAAGTCAGGCTGAAGGCTAAGGAGTTAGATTACGACTCTCTGTACGACAAGGCGGAGGACAATGTTCTCAATGCAGTTATTAAGACTCATGCAGACCTGATGAGGGAGTATAGG
Source organism: Xanthoceras sorbifolium (assembly GCA_003430845.1). NCBI lineage: Eukaryota > Viridiplantae > Streptophyta > Magnoliopsida > Sapindales > Sapindaceae > Xanthoceras > Xanthoceras sorbifolium. Next base: position 31,070,458 of record CM010620.1, on the reverse strand, counting down.
GATGGTCGTACGACTGAGTGGAAGGTCGACAGGTGGATCACCGACCATAAGGAGCTGACACGCTCTGATGACGAAGAAGAAGCTGATGAGCAAGCCGAAGCGAAAGATGTAGAAGATAAGGCTGGCGGTAAGGAGCCTATCCTTCCTCCTCCAGAAGGTTAGACTGTGGTGAATCTGGCTGCTCAGCCTACTGGAGAGCTTGATGATGTTGCCCCATAAGGGGTTGTAATAAACCTTTTTTTTTAATGCCTATGGAGGCTTTTGTATTTTGTCGAATGATATTTTAATTTTAATATATAATGCATTTTGATTTTTCATATAGTCGTACGACAAATGTTTGCAAAATAGTTATGTTTTAGATTGAGGTTTACCTTGAATGCAGGTCATTCCTCATGGAATTGCATGTAGGTCGTGCGACCACTGTTTGTGATGCAGGTCGTGTCCCTGACCTTGAATGCAGGTCATGCGACCATCGATTGTTAGCGACTTTGAGTGCAGGTCGTGTTCCATGACCTTGAATGCAGGTCGTGCAACCATCGATTGTGTTTGCGACCTTGAGTGCAGGTTGTGGTCCATGACCTTGAATGCAGGTCGTGCGACCATCGATTGCGTTTGTGACCTTGAGCGCAGGTCGTGGTTCATAACCTTGAATGCAGGTCGTGCAACCATCGATTGCGTTTGCGACCACTGTTTATAGTGGAGTTAATCAGTTCTTGCTCTTATGATATTGACTTGCCCCGATTGGAGTGTGGAGCTTTTTAGTTTCATACTTCAACTTTGATAAATGTCATCGTGCGACATAGCATTTCAAAATCAGGTTGTGTGGCATGAATCAAAGAATACTTGTAGTGCTGAATTGTCCAGCGATGCTGACCTGTATAAAATAGTTAGGGTTGGCCGTTGGTTTTACCAACGGCCCTCCGATGCCTAAGTGAGTTCCATGTCGTAGGATGATAAAATTGAATAATATAAAGGTCAGACTTTTAGAAATGATACTGTTTTAGATGGCATACGTTCCAACTGTTGTCGATCTCCATGCCATCTGTACATCGTAGTTTATAGGCTCCATGTCCAACCACTTTGGTGATTTGGTATGGCCCTTCCCACGTAAGACCGAGTTTACCTACTCCTTTTTCCTTTGTGTTTTGGAAGACACGACGAAGGACCTATTCTCCAGCATTGAACGTTTTGAGACGAATATTCCTGTTATAATGTTGAGCGACTCTTTGTTGATATATTGCCAATCTGATTGCGGCCTTGTCGCGACGCTCGTCGATTGTGTTAAGTTCATTCAGTAATTCTTTGTTGTTTGTCTCTTCGGTTGCGTGTTGTATTCGGTAAGAAGAGTAATCAACCTCAAGCTGCTATTACGGCCTCCGAGCCGTAGGTTAGGGAGAATGGTGTTTCTCCTGTTGAAGTCCTAACCGTCGTACGGTAGGACCATAACATGCCTTGTAGCTCGTCGGCCCATTTTCCTTTGTATTGGTCGAGTCACTTCTTGAGGGTGGACATGATCGTTTTGTTGGTGGATTCTGCTTGTCCGTTGGCTTGAGGATATCTTAGGCTCAAATAGCTTAATTTGATCTTCCACTTGTCGCAAAAGTCCTGGAAGTCGTATGATATGAATTGTGAGCCATTGTCAGTGACTATCTCTTTTGGAACTCCGTAGCAGCATATGACATTCTTCCAAATGAAACTTTTTACTTCGGAGTCTTTGATTCTCACATATGACTCGGCTTCGACCCATTTTGTGAAGTAATCTGTCACTGCTAGCATGTAGACCTTACCTCCAGTAGTAACTGGCATTTTCCCTACTATGTCCATTCCCCACTTCATAAAGGGCCATGGTGCTGAGATGGGGTGAAGTCGCTCCGGGTGCTGATACGAAATGTGGGCGAAGCGTTGGCATGGGTCACATCGCCTGACGAGGTCGTGCGACTCTGATCGTATTGTGGGCCAATAGTATCCTGCCATGATTGCTCTGTTGGCTAGGCTTCTCCCTGCTGAGTGGTTTCCGCATTGCCTTCCGTGTAAGTCCTTGAGTACCTGCTGAGCCTCAATAGGGTCGACGCATTTAAGGTAGGGTCCGGAGTAGGATCGCTTGTAAAGTTGACCTTCTATTATGGAAAATCTAACAGTCTTTATCTTGACTCTCCGTGCTTCTACCTTGTCAGATAGGAGGGTGTCGTTCATCAGGTAGTCGTAGATCGGGGTGATCTAAGTTGGCTTGTCCAAAATTGGTTCGACTTCGAGCTTCGTTGGTTTCCACACAGCTGGCCATTGGGAAAAAACCATGGGGATGGTTCGTTCAACTGTGGTTGTAACACCCCCTGACCCGACCCGGCTGGATCGACCCAGGGAGCGTTGCCGAGTTTTCAAATACTTTCTAAATTCACTTTATACTTTTCATACCATTGTGAGCCCATCAAATAAATTTTTAAACCATTGGAAAACCACATAGTTGATAATTTAAAAACATTTTCGAGTGAGCCCATCAAATTATATTTTTTAAAAATTTCGGCAGAGTTTCCTTTGTTTTTCGAATTTCCCAAAACCTGTTTTTCCACAACTCAAATCAAATACAAATCACAACAACACTTCAAATCTCATTTTCAATCAATTGCGCACTCTGCCGTTTAGTGTGACTTTCAAACACTTTTCAAAATCAAATAGTGCATAATTAATTCATTACAGTCTTTAAGAAATGAAAAACAGAATTCATAAACCAATTTAATTACAAAACAGAATTATACAAAACGTTTACAAATTTCTGTATATACATGCATATCAATCATAATACACATCAACATAAATATCTACCCCAGAAATGTGACTCTAAGCCTCTGTCTGCAGGAAACTCCTCTTCAGTCTTTTGCCTCTTCAGTATCCCTGGTACATACGCGTTAGAAACAAAACTAACGCGCTAAGCATATAGCTTAGTAGGTGTACACTAAACTCAAATATGCAAATCATAAATAACTTTTAATAAGAAACATATCACAATATATATATATATATATATATATATTTCAATTCTAATCATTTACAGAAATAATCATTTTAACTTCAAAATCAAACCATAAAGCAGTTATAATCACTTTAACTTCAAGAATAAGATCAACATGTAAAATCGATTAATAAAGTCACTTACTTCACTTCAATTCTGGCCCGCTAGAATACTCAACATAACTAGGACTGGAATATGGGTCGTTCGACCACAGTGACTGTCTGTTGAACATAGCTCCCACCCTAGGACGAATCCTAAGAGTGGTACGTATCTCCCTACTCTAGGACCGAGTGGTCGGAACCTAGAGAGGTACATAACTCCCTATCCCAGGAACGAATTCTTAGGAAGGTACGTGTCTCCCTACCCCAGGACGAATCCGTGAGGAGGTACGTGTCTCCCTGCCCCTGGACGAATCCATGAGGAGGTACATATAGTCATCAATAACATATCAATATCGGTACAGTACTGCTCACTGAACCCAGCTAGTATACCAACCTCCTATATCCATTTCTATGTCTAAGTATCCTAGGGCCGTCTCGATAAACTAGTTTTCAAATATTCACTATATTTACAAATCAACGGAAACATTCGATTTCAATAACATAGATTTTTCATGGGAAAATCAACAATATTTATGCAAGAGTCGAAAACAAGTAATTTCAGCGGAATCGTAATAATCAAGATACAATCAACAATAAAATCATTTCCATAAAATAATATAAACACATAAAAATTGAAAAATCTTCAAATTAATTGCAGATTCAACTAAAAATACTTAATACTTTTTGTAAAGGTTTCGAAAACGAAGGTACACCAACCTGGATACCGTTTTTCTTTCGACTATCGCGGTTCTAAGTTTCTTTTCCTTTCCATTTCTCTTTCTCCTACACTTTCCTTTTCTCTTTCCTTCCTCTTCTCTTCTTCTTCTTCTTCTTCTTCTTCTTCCTCTTCTTCTTCTTTCTTCTTCTTTCTTCTTTTCTTCTTTTCTTCTTTCTTTCTTCTTCTTTCTCTTCTTTCTTTCTCGGTCTCTGCCTCTCTCTTTTTCTCTATTTTTGTGGCTTCTGCGAGAAGCCAATTTTTTTTTTATATTTTTCGGTCGTCGCAACCGTCGTCGCGACCTGTGGTCGCGCCACCAGGTCGCGGTACTCACTGGAGCGTTTCCACCACCTTCATTGCGAGCACACCTTACGGTACCATGGTCGCACTGGTGGTCGCGTTGCTCACTGCCAGAATTTGACATTTTCATCGCGAGCAGTTCATCGCGATCTGTGGTCGCGATGCTCACTGCCAAAAATTCACATTTTTCACCGCGAGCAGGTCATCGCGATTTGTGGTCGCGGTGACCAGGTCACGATACTCACTGTCTCGGTTTTCAATTTTCATGCATCATTTCTGGACCGTTCCATCTGGTTCACCTGGAAATCATAAAAATAAACATACTTTTAATTACATTTACACCCCCTCCAATCACAAAATTTATTTTCACATATTCAAAATTAATTATCCGAAATCCGGGATGTTACAGTGGTATCTAGTGCAGAACCAAGGTTGACAAGGGCGTCGCCATGCGTGTTTTCTGATCTTGGTATTTGTTCGATGTCGAATGACTCGAAAAAGGCTTGTAGTTCTTTCACAAAGGTTAAGTAAGCCTACATTTTCAAGTCTCGGGCTTGGTAGGATCCTTGCAATTGTCTCACAATTAATTGGGACTCACTGCGTACCTTTACCCGTTCGACACGTAAATCCTTTGCCAAGGTGATTCCGGCTATGAGGGCCTCATACTCGGCTTCGTTGTTAGTGGTTTTGAATCCGCATCAAATGGATCGTTTGATGACGTGTCTCTCGGGTGGGGTAAGTACTATCCCTAGTCCACTGCCCTTGGCATTACTTGATCCGTCGACTGCCAAGGTCCAATCCTCCTTCGAGGCGTCGCACGACATGGTACAAAGCTCTTGGTTCGCCTGTTGTAGAATCCCAGGTGTGAAGTCCGCTATGAAGTCTGCCAATGCCTGCGACTTGATCGTTGTACGTGGCTGATAGCTGATGTCGTACTCGCTTAACTCCACTGCCCATTTTACTAGTCGTCTGAAAAGTTCGGGTTTGTGTAGGACGTTCTTCAAGGGAAAGGTAGTGAGTACGCTGATGGTGTGGCATTGGAAATACGGCCTCAATTTCCTCGCGGCTGTAACTAGTGCAAGGGCTAATTTCTCAAGTTGAGTGTACCTTGTTTTTACGTCGAGTAGGGTCATGCTGATGTAGTATACAGGGAGTTATTTGCCATCTTCTTCCCTCACTAGTACCGCGCTATCGGCTGTTTCGGATACGGCGAGGTAGAGTAAAAGTGTTTCTCCTTCCTTAGGCTTGGATAGGATGGGAGGTCTGTTAGGTACCGCTTTATATTTTGGAACGCATCTTCGCTTGTTTGATTCCAATCAAATGATTTACTCTTCCTTAGAGCATCGAAGAAAGGCTTGCATTTTTCGGATGACTTTGAGATGAAACGGTTGAAGGCCGAGAGTTGCCCAGTCAGTTTTTGCACTTCTTTGATGCTTTTGGGGGACCTCAAGTCCATGATGGGTTGGATTTGATCTGAGTTGGCCTCGATGCCCCTCTTGGTCACCAAATAGCCGAGGAACTTTCCTAATGAAACTCTAAAGGAACACTTGGTTGGATTAAGTTTCATCTCGTATTTGTCAATGATATCGAACGACTGTCGGAGGTGGTCGAGGTGCTGATCCGCTATTAAAGATTTTACCAACATGTCGTCGATGCAGACCTCCATGGTCTGTCCAAGCATACTTGCGAACATTTTGTTGACTAACCTTTGGTAAGTTACCCCAGCATTTTTTAGGCCAAAGGGCATTACTTTGTAGCAAAAAATGTCGCGCTCCGTGATGAAAGAAGTTTTTTCTTGGTCGTCCGGATGCATAAGGATTTGGTTGTAGCCAGAGAATGCATCCATGAAGCTCAATAGTTCGTGGCCTGCTATAGCATCTACCATCATGTCGATGTGTGGTAGAGGGAAGGAATCCTTCGAACAGGCCTTGTTGAGGTCTGTGAAGTTAATGCAGACTCACCACTTCCCCTTTTTTTTCTTCACTACTACTACGTTTGCGAGCCAGTCTGGGTAATTCACCTCTCTTACTGAGCCAATGTCGATTAGCTTTTGGATCTCCTTGTTGATAACTTTGTTGCGTTCGGGCGCGAACTTCCTTCGTTTTTGCTTTACGGGTGGATAATTTGGGTCAACCTACAGCCTATGCACTAGGACTTCCGGGTTAATGCAGGTCATGTCCGCGTGCGATCATGCGAAGCTGTCATGTCGGGCCGTCAAAAAGCTGATTAACTTTACTCTAATATTTTTTGGAAGGCGGGATCCGATACTAACTTTGTGATCTGGGAAGTTCGGATGTATGGATACTTCGTCGAGCTCCTCCATTTCTGGTTCGTCTTTGTTGGTGGTGGTGCTCGCGTTCTGTAATTGCTATAAGTCGGACGGCCTGGTTTTTAGAGTGTTCTGGTAGCAGTCACGCGAGGTCTTCTGCTACCCTCGGATCTCGTGGACTCCCCATCTGGTAAGAAAATGGATGACCTGATGATATGTCGAGGGGACAGCTCTCATCTCATGAATCCATGAGCGACCTATGATTATGTTGTATGACGACATGCAGTCCAGGAAGAGGAAGCGTATGTTCAAGTTAATACCTTCCGCGTAGACGGAAAGGACGATTTCCCCTATGGTGTTAATGAGCAAACAATTTGCTACTGTTAATGAGATGACTAGCGTGTCATGGTAGGGTTGAGTAGGTCTGTGTGCTCATCGCTACTAAAATTGATTGGATAATTGTAAGCCAGGTCCACCGTATGGGTTTAACGGACTTCCGTACGACCGGCTTGCCGTGAGTGGCGCTTTACTTTTGAGTATGTGACTCCATTTACTTCGGATCCGCCAGAGATGACGTTCACAGCTCTCTCGTGTTTGGGAGGTTCTGGTGGTAGAATTGAAGCAATGTCGCGTGACCGATCCTTATTCAAAAAGGTTTGCTTACCTTTATCAGTCAAGAATTCCTTGAGGTGGCCCTTCTTGAGTAGCTCTGCCACTTCTAGTCGTAGTACGACGCAATGCTCTATTCGATGGCCGTGGTCGCCATGAAATTCACACCACTTGGAGTTGTCTCTCTGATCCGGTGGGCTCATCATCTGGTCTGGCCACCGAATTGATCTACCCATTCCTTTGAGGACAACGATTACGTCTGCTAGTCTGATGCTTAAATTATATTCTGGCAATACGTTCTTTGGTCAAACGAACGGTCTTGGCGGTCTGTCGTTGCGCCGGCGCTCGTATCTTATTCGGCCGTTCCTTCGGGGTATCGTTAGGTATGGCTAGACACGTCTATCATTAATTCGTTGTTCGACCCTCCTACTCGACCTGTCTTCTCTGCTGTTTGCTCTATTAGGTTTATAGTTTACTTCGTCTTCTTCCCACTTTATTTGTGCCCATGCCTTAGCTAGGACGTCTTCCATCGTTTTGCAAGGGTACTTGGTAAGTTCCTTTCGGAATCATAGAGTGGACCCTTGCGGAAGGCAGATATGGCTGTCGCCTGATTGCAATGAGGGATGTAAACATTTTCATTGTTGAAGCGGCCTATAAAGTCACGCAGGCGTTCACCTCTCCTTTGGCTGATTATGTAGAGGTCGTCGGATTGTTTCTCTAACTTCCGGCTACTAGCGAACTGCTCCACGAAGGTGTTTGTGAGTTGGGTGAAAGAGTTGATGGACACATTGGGGAGGTTGGTGTACCATTGTAGAGCTGGCCCTACGAGGCTTGAGCCGAATCCTTTGCACATACATGCTTCTCTTAGATCTCGTAGGATGGCAGCAGTGAATATTCGTTGCCGATACTGCACAATGTGGTCGTCCGAGTCTGTCGTTCCGTCGTACTGCTTCATACCGGGGAAGTTGAACTTTCTTGGCATCTCCACCAATGCTATTACATCGACGAAGGGAGAGTCAGCAAAGCTATTGGCTGTACTTTTCTTTATAGGAGCAGGCATTCCTGGAATGCGTTGGATGAGTGCTTCCATCTCCTCGAACCTTCGTGCCAAGTCGGGGTTAGCCAATGTTGACTCAGGGTTTATTTGATTTGAGTTTGACGAGGCTAAGCGCGAAGGACCCGATGGTGTTCCTGGTAGCGAGACGGTTTGTTGAGTTGAACCAATGTTGCCATTGGTGGTGGAGGTAGGTGGCATCTCTCGCGCCGCCCTTGCCATGCCCTCCGATTGATGCCTATCTGTCTCGTTCGACGGACTGACTGTCTGACGTCGTGCAACAGTGCGCGCTATTCCTGCGGCTCGAATGCTAGGCTCCGCACCTGCAAGAATTAGATCGAGGTCGCCAGCCGTTGTACCTTGTTTGTCCGGGCGAACTGGCGCGTAGTAGGCAACGTGGGTGGCTTGATCGAATGGCACGGGATGAGATGTTGAAGCGTCTCCAAATGGTCAGACAATGGTGAGGGAATTGATTCTATTTTGCAACTCTTGATTCTCTACCAATACTCGTTGGTTCTCTTGTTCAAGCGCTTGGAGCCTTTGGGTATTCTCTTGCATCTGGGATATGAGGAGTTGTACCCTAACCTCCATTGCATCGTGATGAAAGTCGTCAGACGACATGGTCGAAGTTGCTACGTTCTACCTTCGCTCGTTCAGAGATTGTCGTGCCCCACAGTGGGCGCCAAATTGTAGTCCTTAAAAATCGCTCGGGGATACGGGGCACTACAACCTGCAAAGATAGAACGCACGTGACCCGCGGGACGTTTGGGACACCGGGGTGGTGCCGGCCAAAGTCACTCTGACGGTCAAGTTAGCGAATGCTAATAAGTATGTAATGCTCGTAAATGGAGATGAGTGAGTAATACTTCCTGTTATCTTGGCGATTGAGGTCTCCTTGGTCGAAGGAGATGTAAGATCGGCTGATCGAGGTATAATAGGAAGGTTATCAGAGAAGATGAACAATGGCCGGAGGGTGTTGTTTTAGTATTGATAGCTTTGGGATCTCAGTTTCTCGGTCCCTTCTCTTTGAAAAATTATCCTTCATTTTATAGAGGAATGATACTTCTGCCCGTTGAGGAATTTCATCATTACCCTTCCTTGTTGTCCTCCACCAAGGAAGTATGTGGATGCTTCTTTTGATCTGACCGTTACAGATTGTAATTATGGTTTTGTAAAACCGTCTTTAAAGTAGATCATGATTTGGTCTCCCACAGAACCAAAGAGATTCTATGTCGTACGACATGTGCGTTTGCCAATTTGGACAATCACGATTGTATGTCGTACGATATGCTGATTGGACGTCGACCTGAGATGAGTATGTCGTGTGACGTAGAAGCACTTCCAAGCGCGGACACTGAGTTATTTCCCTTTATGCTACTTGGATGTCTCACATCGAGCGTATGTCGTACTATATGGATGTCATTCCACTTTTGGACTCTGGGCCTGGTCTTTGAGATATACTTTGGGCTTCTGGGCTAGATCCTCGCTTATATTTTGGGCCTGATATATTTTGGCTACTACAAAAATTATCCAAGGTATTCCATTATAGTTTAAATAAAAGTACGATTTTATTATAATATCACCAATTATCAGGGTATTCTATTATAATTTACCCTAAAAAAAATATTACATGAACTGTCATATATGAAGAAAATATTAAAAATCTTTATCAATTGATAAATACAAGTAATTGTTCGGAGGATATATCACTAATGCAAATCAGCCACCATTATCCAAGCAATCCAATTATTAAAAAAAAAAATTATAGAACGTAACAATCAGTAGATGTTATCCAAGTAATAAGGGTTATTTTTCAATTAATCTCATACGTGAGAAAATTTTATTAATTGAAAAACAAAACTATAACTAATGAGGATACTTAGTGAGACTTAATCCTCAAAATACATATTCTAAATAAATACATGGAGTAATAAAGACATCAAAAAGAAATTAAAAAAATTTAGTCAAAATTAGTAGACATAGTAGACATAGTAGACATCAACATAATAAGCATAATTTACAAAATTAGTTGTTTTTTTGAATTTAACAATTTCAAGGTTTCTTAATTAAGTTCAGATAATCAGATTAGATAACAAGCGAATAAAGTATTGGAGCTTTCTAGTAAGTCTCAATCAAACGTAAAAATTTAACAAAATTCTTTCTTTATAAATGCTCAAACCAAGCCAAAATAATATATTATATAGTTGAATTTCCATTCACCTAACATTGTACTTAATTTTTTGTATCATCAATTTGTTACGTTGACAAAAAATAAGCCTAATTTTGAAGAATTAGTACATGAAATGGATATTTTGATAAATATTTATGTAAATAATTTTATAATGAGCTAATTGCATCGAGCTCCTTTAAGGTTTTACCAACTACAAACGGAATCAACTTTATCATTTATTAACAAACATATTTCCTGCCCTGAGTGAAACTTGGTCATTTATTAATATGTGGGATTAATTTTCTATCATTATGAAACCACATAACTGAAAATAATTATTTAGTGATTAATCTCGACAAGTTAATAATAATATCGTATATATATATATATATATGTATATATATATATATATATATATATAATTTGCTTTGAGGAAAATCAAAATCTTTAAAATGCAAGTACAAACTAATTCATAATTATTAACGTATTCAAATTTAAAATTAAAAGTAACTTTTATATTTTAAAAACTTTTCAATTAAAATAAAATATCCAATCGTAATATAGCCAGTTTAAATTTAAATTTAAATTCAGACAGAAAATTCACAAGAAATATGATTTTATTAAATGCATATTGTCACACGAAGAAGGTGTTATATTATTTGAGAAATCCAATACCCAATTTTAGTCAATTCAATCAGGTGGATGCACTGAACATAATCTGTACTTGCATCACACGCTCCATCCACGTGAATTTTACTATATACTTTATGAATTTTTTTTATAATAAAAATAATAAGTAAAGACCCAAAAAAAAAAATTTGATCATTACAATAAATCAATCAATAACAAAATAATTTTAATAGATCCCAGTTATTAATAAACAAAATAATATTTACAAAATAATAAGTAAATATTCATACCATGTATTAATAATTAATTTTGACAGATCTCAACAGTTATTAATATTATAATTATAATCTTAAAAAAAAATAATTTTACTCATAATTTAAGTATGATAGCCTGATAGAGATACGAGTCTTATAACAAAATTTGGAGAGATTTCTCTCCTTTAACGAGAGATCATCTTGTTAAATCATATTAAACTTTTAATTTGATGGATATCAAATTTAAAAAAATAAATAAATAAAGAAAAAACCTTTTGACCAGGTACGTGAGAATTAGAGAATCAGCTTTTTGCTACAAATTTTGTTTATTGTTTAAATGTTAACAGTGTATTTAGTCACGTGATGTTAATAAGGAGAGTAGTCCGAGTACAAGCGTGTAGGACAATCAACTGCATGTTCCCCGCCGATTTCATCGTTTTCATGCTCTAGTGGTTTGTCGACGATTATTTTGTCACCACAACCCAAAAAAAAAATCAGGTAACCCGATACTAAATACTGCTACTTTGCCCTATGACGTTTGACAAATAGGAGGTTTCCCCTTGTATTTTTAGAAATGCACGTTTTCCTTCCTGCCATTATAACTCCGTTTAAAAAGTTAATTTCTAACAATGCCCTTGTTTCATTAATACTTGAAGCCAAAAATATACATTTACCCTTAAAAAGTGAGCACAACTCTTCCCCCCATTCTAAGATATATATATCTATCAAGCTATCACATGTGCATGGAGACAAATTCAAGCACAGTAGAAGCACATGTGCATGCAAGTAAAATATAAATGAAGCTTCATTAATACCTGAAGCCAAAAATACATATTTGTCCTTAAAAAGCAATCACAACAACACTTCATCTTTTCTAATATTTCCCCCTTAAAATCACCCGTGTATGCATATAAATTCAAGCACAGTAGAAGCACATGTGCATGCATGTAAATTATAAATGAAGTTTAATCTATACTAACAATAATAAAATAAGTGCATTGTGAGTAACATGTAAATAATATTTTCTATAGTAACAGATGAGTTTCGAAAGTCTGCTACATAGAAAATATGATCGCATCTGAATAATAGCATTTTGATGCTTTCATTGATTGCAATGAAAGCATTTAATTACTTTCACAAAAATTAATTGAAATAAAGAAAGAATATGTATTATTCCACAATCATGGTATAACATGTAAATGCCTACTAATGGCACCATGCAACAAAAACAAACACAAAAGCTTTGTATTGGGCAGTTAAGGCTAGTCCACTGTCACTTGGGATTGGTTTTGAGTCCATTATTGTGTCTGCGATTGTGAAGATGATCCCACTTCAGTCCTCTATGAAATAAAAATTGAAACAAAAGAAAATTGCAATTAGATAAGTTTTTCCAATTAATAAAATTAACCAAACATATCAAACAACATACCCTTTTCTTGGTGACAGTGGTGGTTTGGGAAGAAGAAGCAACAATCTGTAGAATCCATGAGATGATAAGTTATAATTAATTTTACAAATAAAACATACAAAATGGAGCAAAACAAACAAAATAAAACAACTCTCTTACCTTTGACATTGTTCCACCTTTGCATGTCCTTTTATTGTGGCCAACAAGTCCACATTTTCTGCACACTACACTAGTAACCCTTGTTCCTTTGGGTCTTTCATCTGCTTCCCTTCTTCTGGCCACCCTTGGCTTGCCTGGCAGTGTTTTAATTGGTGGTGGAATGACTGGTGTGGTACTAATTATTGGCCACATACACAGATCTGGTACTGGGTGAATCATACTCTCATAGGTTCTTAAAAATGTTGTTTTGGTCAAACTAGGGTGTACAAAATCAGCAACAACATCATTAAGTGTGCTAAATTGCATGTAGTGACTTATGCCAGCTAATGCATGACTACATGGCACCCCACTAACCTGCTAAACCCCACACTCACAACTATGAAGATTCAATTTTGCTGCATATGCCCTAGTCTCACCTAATAACTCGTACTCTCCATTTCCAGCACTTAACATTTTAAGCAATCTACTTTTTATGCTAACCTTGATGATTTTGCATTCACAATGGGTGGAAGCTCACAGTTCCACCTAGCACATTGTTCCTTTCTCTCCTGAAACCTCTTCATTACAATCCTCCTAATATGTTCTAGTAAACATAAATAAGTTTTAGCCCTATGCTCTCTCAACATGCTATTGAAAGATTCAGTCATGTTGTTTGTGACATGGTCACATTTGACTGAACTATCAAAAGCATGCTTTGACCAGTGTGTTGGATCTATTTTGTCCAACATTATCCTAGCATCTTTATTGATATTCTTAATTTCATCCATTGTTCAATTGAAATCATGCACATTATAACTTCTGTTGGCTTTCCAAAACAAACTCTTCAATTTTTGTACTGAATATTTAAGTCTGAAATTGGTATAAATATGCCTAGCACGGAACTTCAATAAATAAGAATGTCAATAAGAGAAAGTTATTAATGAATGTGTATTGCTTTTAAAAACATGATAAAATAAAAAAGTTTATTCATAACCTGGTTTTTGCAGAGAGTTATGAGTAGTAATAGCTTTCAGCACTCCCTTTTGTCTGTCACTTATGAATGTCATTGACTTGTCATTAGGGTACTTCAGAAAATTTGCTAAGTGTCTCAAGAACCACTTCTAACTACTGTAGTTTTTTGCTTCACAGATGCAAACAACTAGTGGATAAAGTCCACTGTTTGCATCCAATGCAACAACAAACAATAAAATCCCCTTGAAAGGTCCCTTCAAGTGGCAGTCATCCAACCCAACAAAGGGCCTACAACCAGCCAAGAACCCATCCCTTTGAGCATCAGAACTGATCATCATCCTTTGAAATGTTGGCTCTGGATTCTGCATATGGAAGTATGTATTGATCCAGGGTTACATTGCTTCACCATATATGCATATCTTCTTAAATGTTTAAACATTTTGCATGGTCTCTTCTTAAACAATCCAATGCCTTTTTGTTTTTGCCTTATACAGTCTGTGTACATCTATAATAACCTTGTACCTCTCCCTGAGTATGTCTGCTATTACCCCAACCTTAATATCGGGATTACTCTTCATAAGGGCCTTAAACTTACTTGATATCCAATTCACTTTTGCCTCATCAATCTTGCACACTCTATAGCATTCATGATTTTCATTATATGTCTTAATTATCATTGTAACCCCATCTTGCATGCATGAAGCATGTATCCTCCAAGGACAACCCATCCCTTTACATTTAAATGTAAGCTTATTCTTATCATTCTTAACCCTATCCAAATTAACCCTTTCTTGGATTGCATATTCTCTCAATAAATCCCTCAAAGTGTAAACTGCGTCATGTGTTTGCCCAACTTCAAACTTGATTTCACCACCTACCATCTTTTGAAAAGGTATACCTCTAACCAATCTAGAGATCCTACCTTCAGGACTTTCATCCTCCAAGTTACTGAAAAAGTCATCATTATCATGTGACTCATACCCCTCAAATAGCTCTAACTGCTCACCCTCATTTACAACTATCATGTCAGTAACATCTTCAACAACCACATTATGTTCATTACTTATGACTTCAATCACTTCATTATCCTCATAGTCTTCTAAACCTTCAAACTTATTGTCTTCTAAGTTACTCAATGATATTCTATCACTATCATTTACTAAAACCTCAGGATGATCATGTGTGAAAGAGGAACCCTCGGGTGGTATTAGCCTGTAAGGCTTATGATCAACTTCAAACACAATTCTCTTACAACAATACTTACTAAATAAATCAAACACCTCTACAATCTCTTTATCATTCCTAACTTCTAACCTCTCATTACACCAAGGCAATTGCACATAAACGACATAATCATCCGTAGGAGAATTACTATTACCTGTGTGTATCCTAGTCACGACATGTAACAAAGGTATGATGCTAATATGATCAACATCACACTCACCTAATTCTATCACATTCGTGCCAAAGTGTACAATAACCTCGAAGGAATTCATTGTCCCTACAATATTTAACAACAACAAATAATTTACAAACTAATATTGATGCATCCAAGGAATTCATAAAGTTGTAAATGTATATCTATATGTTACTTTATAATTTTTACTTTAAATACATGATGAATACCAGAAATTGTTTATTGCATAAACAAATATTTTCTCACATGATAATGCAAGTTATTTTTATAAGTCCAAGACCAAATGCGTAGCCAATGTCTCCAAGAGAGAGGCAGTCATGGATACCAAAGCAATTAATTTACAATTATTTGGCAGATGAGTCTCATGCAACATGTCAACACCACCAATGTGTAGTAATATTATATAAACAAATTTCTAATTATTTGAAATAATAAGGTATTAATTTTACAATTTCAATTAATTGGAAAATGAGTTGCTGACATGTATGAATATTTAAACAAACATGTCACTGTTACATAATAACATGTTTCAATAAGCATTTCAATCAAAATTAATCAACAAATATGAAATATTTAAGTAATATGGTGTTAAACAAGCAACCAATTGCATGTTTCATCACCAAAATCTCAAAAGCCCCAAATATGTGAAACCCTAACACATACATAAAACTAAATCAAACATGAAATCAACATCATTACCACTCCATGCAATCACATACTCTCCAATCATCAAAACCACAAAAAAATTAAAAAAACAAAAATAATAATTCTTCCCACCTTAATAGCTACAAGTTTTTTTCCAAGATATTGCAGCATTGTTCCTTGCCTCACCTTATGAATGCGTCTTCACACCAACAAATCAAACCACCTATCTCCCTTCCAAGCAAATCAGAACTTGATTTTTGGTTTCTTAAGAGAAGTTGTATCGCTTCTTGGCGCAAAAGAACAGATGAGAAGAGGCAGTCAGGGCGAGAGGGACCACATAGGAGATAATGGGGATAATTGAATATTTTAGTTTTGTTTAGTGTATCTGGTCAACACAGTCATATAAATTCAACAAATGTGGGATAATCCCAGTCACTCCATCAAGGGTAATTTGAAAATAATATTTAATTCAATTTTAAATTCATTTCTTATCTGAGTGGGAAAGAGAAATTATCATAATACCCTTCTATTTTAACGCCCATTCCACTTTTCAAATGGAGTTATAACGGCAGGGAGGAAACGTGTATTTCTACAAACACAGGGGGGAAACCTCCGATCTGCCAAATGTCAGGGGGAAAAATACAAATTACCCCAAAAACAATAAATAATATGGGATATTATTAAAACATTCTCTATAATTTAGTGTATTAATTAAATTTTTTCCTCTAATTTTATTTATAGATAAAATCTCCCCATATTTTTACTTTATAGTCAATTATTAAAATATCCTTAACCGTTAACTTTTCTGTTAAAAATATTCTTAAAATCCCCCTCTAATTTGCGGTATTAGTTAAAATCCATCATAGTTTCATTTATAATCAATGTCCCTTCGTAGTTTTATTTTATAGTCAATTTTCCCCCTGCCGTCAGTTTTAGTTACCAAAATACCCTTAACCGTTAACTTTTTTGTTAACAATTTTAGGACACCAAGGGTATAAAGGTAAATACTTATAAATATGAAATTAAAACATTTTAATTTATAATGGACGATAAAGATTAAATATAAAATAATTAAAAAATAAAAAAGATGGATCTCCACCATCATCTTCATAGATGGATGATGGAGATCATAAACACAAAAAAAATTAAAAAAATTAAAAATTAAGAAATAAATAAAAAATTTAAGAATTTAAAAATAAAAAGATGGACCTCCATCGTCCATCTATGTCCATCTCTATAGATGGAGATCATAAACCAAAAAAATGTAAAAAAATAAAATAAAAATAAGAACGTAGAGATCATAAAATAAAATTAAAAAATTAAAAAACTTGAGAAAATATTGTGAAGATTACGTGAAGGAGATGATCTTCAGCGATAGAGATGGTGGCCATTACCATCTCTATGGATGGTGATGGCCATCGTCGACCACAATGACCAGATTCATCGACCTAGTCCAAATCGATCCATCTGGGTCAAATCGATGGATTTGGGTCAGATCGATGAATCTGATCGTCGTGGTCTAATCTAAATCCATCATTGTAACTATCGATGGCCATCGCCATCAATGGAGATGGCGATGGCCATCATCTCCAGCGATGGAGAAGAACTTGCCGAAGATGGTGGAGATCTCATTTGGGATCTCCACAATATGTTTTTTTTAAAAATTTTTCAATTTTATTTTGTGATCTCTACCTTTCTATTTTTTTATATTTTTTTATTTATGATCTCCACCGTCCATCTCTATGGAGATAGATGATGGATGTCCATATTTTTATTTTACATTATTTATTTATTTTTTAAATTTTTTTGTATATTTATGATTTCCACCATTCATCTATAGCGATGACAGTGATCCATCTTTTTTATTTATTCATTTTATATTTGATCTCTATCGTCCATAATCTAATGGACGGTAGAGATTTATTAATATTATATATTAAAATATTTTAATTTAATATTTATAGTCATTTAATACCCTTGGTACTCTATAATTTTTAACAGAAAAGTTAATTTTTAAAGGTATTTTAGTAATTAAAACTGACAGTAAAGGGGAATTGACTATAAAATGAAATTATAGGAAACTTTTGGCCATATATGGGGATTTTAACTAATACACCAACCTAGATGGGGATTTTAATAATATTTCTTATAGAAAAGTTAACGGTCAAGGATATTTTAGTAATGAAACTGACGTTGAAGGGGGGGGTGTGGGGTGGTGGGAATTGATTATAAAATGAAATATAGGGGGATTTTGGCTATAAATAAAATTAGAGGGGAATTTTGACTAATACACCTTATAGAGGGAATTGTAATAATATCCCTAAATAATAATGTAGTGGTGTATATTGATAATATTGGCTGAATTTTTATGTTTCTTTTTCATGCATTTCACATATAAAATTATGTTGGTGGCTTGTTTATTTAATTAATAATGAATGACATTAAATTGATGTAAAGAATTTTTTTTTTTTCTGAAGGAAATTTTTTTTTTAACATACCACTTGTGGTGTTAACTAGGGGTGGGCACCAAACCGAACTGAACCATGAAACAGGTGAACCAAACCGAACCGGACGGTTTTAGTTCGGTTCGACAGTACCCATTAGTTTGGTTCAGTTTGCTTTTTATAAAACCAAGTAATTTGGTTCGATTTACGGTTTGGAGCCCCAAACCATGAACCGAACCAACAAACCAATTACATATAAAAAAAATTAAAAAAAAGTAAACTCACGCGGTCACACTCACGAGTCATGCCTGCCTAAGCTGCCTTGCACTCAAAAATTGAAAAACCTAATTTTCATTTCCTTCACACTGCGTCGCGGCTTCTTCATCATACTTCGCACGCCTTGCACGCAAAACACCGCTCCTCACACGCCTCACCGTTGCATGCTTTTCCCTGGCTTTCGCCTTTCACATTGCGCCGCAGCTTCTTCATCGCAGAACAGCAAAGAAGAAGAACAGCTTCTTCGTTCTTCATCGCAGAGCGCCTCGCACCAGTCCTCTAGTCGCACCGTCCACCTCCACCTCTACACAGCTTCTTCATCGCAGAACAGCTTCTTCGTTCTTCATCGCAAAGCGCCTCACACCAGTCCTCCAGTCGCACCAATAAGATTTCCTAAAATTAACTTTCCCCTAGCCAAAACAAAAATGGTGGGTAAGAGTGGCAATTATATGGGTCTCAGCCATATGACTGGTGAGTATGTACCTACGCGGAGCCAACTTGACAAAGACAAGCACGCAATGATGTTCTCTGGAATTCTGACGCGGTGGTGACATGTGTTAAGCTGTCACTGGACCTAACTTTTTCACCGGGCCCCAACCAACATAATTTTGCTGCGTGATACGTGTTGGCTTATGCTACTTTGATAATTAATTAATTAATTTAATTATAAATTTTATAATAAAGTAGAGGATACGACTTAAACTCATAACTTTAAGCGATAAATAATTTGAAAATAAGCGAAGGAATATACGACTCGAACTCATAACCTCTAAGGTGTAAGTGTGAACTATTACAATTAATTTAAAATTTAGAAAAAAAAGATACGATTTGAACTTAAAATCTCTAAGGTAAGGAGTATACCACTAAGCCAACCTCGTTTTGTCAATAAAGAAAGTACTTTATTTGTTAATGATGAAATTATGTTTTGGAAAGTTATTGGTTTAATTATTACATTAATAACCATGTAATCTGTTGTTTTCTTCACCTAACCAACTTTTTGTTTGTTGCTCGGTTCCTTTATCATAGTGATCAATTTGAAAGTTGATTCTAGTTGTAAACTTATGTAAATAATAAATTCACATGTTTAGCAAATTCACGTGTCTCCACCTCCACCCAATCCTATTGTGCACCTCCAACTCCGATATGTTTGGATTTGTTTTTCGATTTTGTCAATTACGATCTGCTACGTTTCAACTTTCAACTGTACATTTTGTTTCAATTAGCCATTTCGAATTTTTTGTTTCAATAGTTCGTTTGTTTCAACGGTACGTTTTGTTTCACTTGCTTTTGTGTTTTCTCATATGCGGAAGCAAGAAGAAGAAGAAGAAAACAACAAAAGAGATAGGTATATTGCTAGATTCAATTTGAATCTTTGTTTTTTACTTATTCCTATTTATTTCACATATTTATACACAAAATATACATAGATTAGCACCCTTGGCTGACATGGCAGCCATAGAGTTTGTGGAGTAAATGTTTGATGTGGAAATTTGGGATTTGCCGTGTTTGAATGTTTGAATGTTCATTTGTTGCTTACTTGAATTGTTATAATGAATTTGATGATTTAGCATATTATTAGAATGAAAATGTTTGATAATTTAGCATGTTATTAGAATGAAAATTGATTATTTTGTTTTGGATTTAGTTTGTTGCTTATGCAGAATATGAATCGTTGTAATGAATTTGATGATATTGATTCATTATTTTCTGATGGTGAAAATGAGAATGACGGTGATAGTGTGTCTAGAAAAAATGAGTAAACAAAAAAAATGATATAAGTTGTGTTAAACCTTGGGGTGGAAAGGGTAGAAAAACATCTGATGCATGGAAATATTTTACACCATATAAAGAACATGAGACTGGGAGAGTGAGATCACGTTGCAATTATTGTCCTCAAACTTATGCTTGTGACACAGGAGGAAATAGTAGTAGTACAACGAATATGCTTAGGCATATAAACAAACAATGCAAAAACTACAAAGCTAAATTAGCTGGTGAGGACCCAAAACAAATGTGTCTAGTGAAATTAAAACAAATTCAAATGTCATCATTTGCAACAAAGGATGGGAGAGGGAGTGGGAGTAGTATAGGTTTGAGTTGCTTTAATAAGGAGGAAATTAGGAAGGCATTGGCGAAGATGTTGATTGTTGATGAGTTGCCATTTAGATTTGTTGAGTAGTTCACATTTGTGGGACTGTAAGTATCAAAGATGCTTTTGTAACACCCCCTGACCCAAATCCATTCGGACCGAATCAGGGAGCGCTACTATGTACTAAAAACTAACTGTTACTGTAGATAAACATATTGTATATTTATATGATAAATATTTAAAAATGGTCCAAAGAATTTACGAAAATCTTGCCAGAGTTTCCTCTATTTTTCTGACTTTCCAAAATCTGTTTACAGATAAAATTTATAAAATCGACTTCCAAATTCTCAAATCAATTTTGCGCACCCTTCCAAATATAGTGCGACTTACCAACCAATTTATCACAATATAATTTATAAAGATTCACATAACATAAACACATCATAAAATATTTACATAGCGGAAGCTCGTTAAATATTTACAAACAGTTTCTGTATATGCATACGGTATCAAAATATATAACTTAATACAAATAAACTATCAAAATGTATGCAGGAAAGATGTGATCCTGACTCTGGTTCTGCAAACTCTACTCTTCTTTATTTTTTTTCGCCCTTGGAACCTTTGTTACCTGCGTGCGAGAAAACTCAACACGCTAAGCATATTGCTTAGTGGATGTACACAAAATCGTATATACAAATATTTGAAACCAATTAAAACTATAAATAACAAATATATAAACAATATATGGGGCTCATATCAAATCAAATATCCAAAAACAAGTAACAGACATATTTTCTTAATTTCTCAAACGTTTCCAAATAACAAATCAATTTTCAGATTGGGCTCCTGACATACAAAACATAAGTTATCGGACTGGATTACGGGTTGTTCGGTATTGGACGAAAACGGGGTCACTCACCGAACATCAGATCAGAATGGAACACCAACGGAATCACCCACTGTAAATGTCCCATGACAAATTTCAGAACCCTAGGACCGGCACTTGGGGCCTGTACTATCCAAAGGGTGATATAATCGGCATAGTACTGTTCAGACAGAAACCCAATTGACATGTCAACCTCCTATATCCATATATATGTTCATACACATCAGAGCCAAAATATTTTCTCCAATCCAATGTCAACATATTTTATTTCTTTCCGAATAATCGAATTCAATTGCAATACATATCAATATATTTATATGTTTGCAAATAAATTTCATCAAATATAATATAACGGAAATATACGAATATATTTATAAATCAATAATCATATAAATCAATCCAAAATATACTCAAACGTATTTCATAATTCCGTTTCGAATCAAATTGCCCCAAAATCATTTTCCGATACATTTCACAATATACGATAATTGAACAATATATGTCCTTAATAATATATTTCCATAACACTATTAGAACCAAATCATATTCAAATCATTCCGAAATCAGTTTCAAACTATCCATTCTACTCAATGGAATTCAAATACTGCACAAACTATAAACTTTGATAATTCCGAAAATTTCTAGAAAACTGGAAAAATTCAAAAACTCATATATATCGAACCTGAACTATATTTGATAATCAATATAATACAAATAACGCAAATTTAATCAATTTCAATCAATCTGAAATATTCTGAAAATTTCTGGAAAACTGGAATAATTCCAAAACACATATATAGCAAATCTAAACTATAATCTATTATCCATATAATTCAAATAACTCAGAAACTCTAAAATTGGACAATTCCGAAAATTTCTGGAAAACTGGAAATTCGAAAAATACGTGTACACCAAACCTGAAAACTTCCTCCTTCTCCTTTCCTTCTTCTCTTTCTCTTTTCTTCTTCTTCTTCTTCTTTTCTCCTTCTTCTTCTTCTTCTTTTTCTTCTTTCTCTCTCCTTTCCTCTCTTCTCTCTCTCTCTCTCGTTCTAGTTCTGTTTCTGTAAGGTTTGCTGAATGGTTTTGAGAGTTTTTGCTCTCTTTGATCCCTTTAAATGCACCGCTCCACCGCTTTATTTTTTTACAATTTTTGAGTCATCGCGACCTGTACCGCGAGCGGTGGTCGCGCCGCTTTAGTCACGTTGCTCACTGGTGGAAATTTGCCACTTTCACCGCGAGCTGATCATCGTGATCTATGGTCGCGATAACTGGTCGCGATACTCACTGCCCAAATCATCCTTTTCATCGCGAGCTGCTCATCGCGATCTCAGGTCGCGATGCCTACTGTCCAGATTTTCACCCTTTTTCTTCGTGCATTGTTTTCGACCAGTTCAAATTGGTCCATTATGAAACCTAAAAATATACATACATTTAATTACAATTTCCACCCCTCAAATCATAAAAATCATATTCACATATTCAAAACGAATTCAATCATACTTTTCATATGTATTCGAAATTAGGGATGTTACAATTTGGTTGAGTTGTATGATTGCCATCATGTATTTCATGGGGGTACTAATGAGGTCGATTACATTCCCTCATTTAGTGATGTTGGCGATGTAGAATGTGATGATGAGTTTGGTGGCTCTAAGTTTGACTTTTAAGATGGCTTTTCGGAGACAGTTAAAATGCAAGATACAATTGGAGGAAAAAATGATGTGGAAAGGTTTTTGTTGGAGCCGGTTGAACGCAAGCGTCCTAGTTTTGATGTGTTAACTTGGTGGAGTATTTATAAAAAACACTATCCGATTATGGCATGCATTGCGAAGGATGTGTTTGCAATGCCGATTTCCACTGTAGCTTTGGAGTCGGCATTTAGTAATGGAGGACGTGTTCTTGATCCGTTTAGGAGTTCACTAAATCTAAAAACGGTGGAGTGCTTGATTTTTACTGAAAATTGGTTGCAAGCTAAAAGATCTACTATTGCGGTTGAAGTAGCGACGTCGCTGATGCAAAATGATGATACATCATTAGAAAACTTGCAATTTAATGAAAAAGCGGAATCTGGTAAGTAGTTATTGTTTACTAATCTATTTAAATACTTGAATATATTGTTATTTGATATTATTTTATTTTAACAAATACTTTACTTTTTTTTTACTTAGATATTGAAAAGTTGTCAAAAGTAATATCATTATTGACAATGGTGGATGAAGAAGGGATATCGTAGTGAGCAGTCAAGTACTGAAGACTTTTATTTTCATTTGTTATTTAGACTATGTTATTATAATTTATGTATTATTTTTGGACTATGAATTCTAGAACTTTATTCAGATTATTATAATATGTATTTTTGGACTGTTCAGGTTTTGGATTTGTGCATTTTTTTTTATCATATTTTGATGTAAAAAACCGAAGGTGGTGTTTGATATATTACTAATGTTTGATTTATTTTACAATTTAACATAATTGATTTTGTATTTTGGATTGATTATTAGATTTTTGGATTGAATTTGTATTTTTTGAATAAAAATTAATCATATTTGGATGTAAAAAAATCGAAAGCCCAGTTATTTTTTTTATGGCCCAATAGGCCCATAAAACCAACCAAACCGAACTGAACCAAACCGGTCCAATCCGGTTTGTTTGGTTCGGTTCACTATAATCCCAGTTCTCGGTTCGGTTCACTTTTTTCAAAATCGTTCATTTATCAGTTTTTATCGGTTTTACCCAAAACCAAACCATGCCCACCCCTAATGGTGACGACTCGAACCTGAATCATTGTCAGACTGATTGAGTATCTTTATCACAATTGAATTAATTTAAACTCCGATCTATTTATTATGACCTAGACTAAAATACTTACGCACGTAATAGAGATAACTATGCATGTGCTCTTGAAAAAATATTTTAAAAAATTGGTTTTAAGGGGAATCTTCGAATCTTCAAAATATCAACTCTAATTGATATTACAAAAACTTTCCACATTGTTTACTTCTAAATTTATCGAACACGTCCTTCTTTATTTTGTGTTGTTTCTTTAGTTTTTAGTACAAATATGTGATAATGTGAATTTTATAAGGTAAAGATATTAATAATATATACCTAATTGGAGTAAATATTTATATTTTTATTAATAAAATTTTCATGCACTCAAGTTTCCATCTACCCTCTTTATATTTTAACACTAACATCGGTTGCAAAGTAACTCCCGAGAGGTTCCCAATACCTTTATTTATTTATTGATGAAATGAGACTCGAGCCTCTATTAAACGTGTGAATAAAAAGTCGATTAACCAATTAAGTTATAAATAAGTGCCGTATTTCGAACTATTCGTAATAGGGGTTGTTTCAATCTTTAGATAATGAAATACATAAATCAATATTATAATAATAAAAGAACACAATATATGATTATAGAAGTAAGCAATATTTATACAAGAAGACGGAGCTGGTTTAGTGAGTACTAGTATTTTCCCCACATTTATATAAATAAAATTAGTAAATTCGAATCATATTTTCCCCCAGACAGTCGTATAAATGAACTAAACTTTATAAATCTCTATGTAGTAAAGAATCTGCCATTCTTCTCCCAAAACCTTTCTTTAAAATATGAAAAAGCTGAACAATAATATTAAATTGAACGAATGGTAGAACCAATGGCAATGAAAAACATTTGGAATTCTAGAGAAACAAAATTGATTCTTCATGTCCAAACAGGGTCTTATAATAGTACATAAATAATTGCAAATCTTTTGGCTTGCATACATTGACTATTATCAAGTCATTATTTAGATTGTTAACAGTTTGAATTTGGAGGAATTAAGAATAGACAAAGACAGGACAAGGACATAAGCTACAGTATATAAGACAACAAACGTCTCTTTTAATTTAATTACTTCATGTTTATTATTATTTATATATATATATATATTTTAACTTGGATTCTTGGGCATGCAATTTGCATTCTATAAAAATTAAATTAGTGACATTAATTATTAAGTACATTTTACAACTTGAAGTTCAAGCAAAAGATTTTTGTCAAAATTTTAATGAAAAAAATATTACAACTTGAAGTTCATTAGTTGGCATCTTTGTAATTTACTCCAAAAGATATTTATTGATGGAATAATGTAATTGGACTTGTATAATATAATGACTCAGATTTCGAAATTATATTTCTATAATTCTCTTCATTTTTCACCATACCTTTAATGTTTAATTTTCTTAAAGCTTTATTGACTCGTTTTCAAAATATTTTTAATGAGAGTTATAAAAAGGATGATTATCAAATATATGGATTTATATACACCCTAAATAATGCTTTGTATTTTTATAAGAGTTATCTATGTGATAGAAGTTCGAATCCCATAATTATTATTAAATAAACAATGTGTGTAGTGAGATTTATTTCCTGCTATGAAAAAGCTAACAAAGAGAGATATAATAATAGATATATCTTGTTTGGACTTAACTGTAGTGAGAGTTACTTTACGCACTTTTCATAAATAATTCTTTATATTAAAGTTATTATCTTTCTTTTTTATTTATTTACTTTCAAAACGGAAATAAGCTATATTAAAACCACAATAGAGATATGAAAGTCAATGTCATAATTTTATATGATTGTCAGTGTATATATATATATATATATGGAGCCTCCACCACAATCCACACATTCAAAAAGTGCCAATAAGTGAAGTAAGCTTAGCTTGATAACAAAAGTGATTGTTTAATATTATGATTTACAATTATAAAAAAAAAAAAGGCCTTCTAAGTTTTAATAAAAGCAAGTGGTCCCTTTAGATTATTGGGGTTAAACATGCAGCATGTTTCACTCTCTCTATAATTATTAATATTTCCAACAACAAAAGCTTCCTTTGAAAATCATTTAAAAAAAAAAAAAAAAAACTGATGGGAAACCAAACCTCAATATCGAGACAGAGAATCTCATAACACAGAACCAGAAGAAACTTGAAGAAGAATGAGTTTTTGTCAGTCCAATACATACATACATACGTATATACATATGCTTTATTATTATTAATAATCAATTCATCAACTTTAACGGCACGTAGTCTTTTTAATTAGTGTTTTATAAAATAAATGTTATTCCACCAACAGTTCTTCCACTCCAAGTGTGACGTTAAAATAGACACTGAGTCAGTCAGTCAAGTCACCAACCTCCCTTTTAACGTTACTCACATTCAAAAAAATATATATTATTTTAAATTACTTTATTATATAATACTAATTCAAAGTTTGCATTCATTTATTTTGGTATTAATAATTATATTGGAAAAGAAGATTATTATTTTTCAGTTTTTGCAACAGAAAAAAAAAATAAAAATAGAAAGAAATGAAATGGGTTGTTGGAGTAGAGGTGTATATCAATAATTGGACAAAAAAAATTCAAAATTCTTTAGATGAAAACACAGAGGTGACTGATGAGGTTTTAAATGAAATGGGTGTCTTATTGATGAGTGAGTTACAGACAAAGAGTTGCAGAGTTTGTTGCAATATTTGTATGATGTTCATTATTACTATGATGAACTATTTCATTGTTTTACCAGCTCCAATTTATTAAAATGTCCAACCCCAGACCTCATCAACAACAAATACCATTCATCAATTAAACAATAAGATATTCTTCTTCTCTGTTTTCTATGAAAAAATTAAACAATGTCCGAGAAAATAAAAATTTTCTAGTAATAGAAGAGAAACAATCAAACAACTCAACACAAACAGCTTTCATTTGAAAATCTCTGTTCCTCCCTCTTAACGAGGTTGCACGCCTCTCTCTCTCTCTCTCTCTCTCTCTCTCTCTCTCTCTGAGTCTTTCTTGTCTTGTAATCCTTTATTCTCTAACCAATGAAATCTCTCTTTCCCAAATTGAATAATAAAAAATATATATATATTGTTGGTTTTTGCATATATAAAAGTACTTTTTTTTTGTTTTTGCAATTTCAAACCAACAACTGTAGTTGGTTGATTTTCTGATACCCTCTGGTTTTCCAGACCTCTTAAAAAGTACAATTTGAAGTCTAAACTATCACTTTCACTCTACCTAGAACCCAAAGCCCACCTATACAAGTAGACCAAGCGTCTACTTTTTTTTTCCAAATCAAAAGAGAGAGAAACTTGTATTGTAGATTATAATTTTGTGTTTTGAAAGTAAGAAGAAAGACACACAAAGTTGGTGGTGGTGCATAGTAGAGAGAAAATGTCAGCAATGACAGCAACAAGGAGGCCGAAATGGCAATACCCACAAGCGCCACAAACGCCAAGAATCCTGCAGTTGCCGCGGAGGCCGCCGCGGAAGAAGCCACCAAGGACTACATTTCCTGGGAAAGTTAGAGAGAGGAAGGGGAAGCTTGAGGTTTTGTTTGATCAGGAGAGGGAGTTCTCAAGAGGGGTTGTTCCTATTGTGCTGTTGAATGCAGGGGAATGTGAGGAGAGGAGAGGGAGAGTGGTCGTGGAGGAGGGGGAGAGAGAGAGTGGGGCGGCGGCGGCAGTGATGGTGGTGGAGGAAGAAAAGTGGAGGTTTCAGGCTGAGATGTTAAGAGCTGAGTGCAATCTTTTGAGGATAGAGAGGGGGGTTGCTGTTAAGAAGATGGAGAGGAGGAGGGTTCAGGTTGAGAGGATCCTGAGATCTGCTATTCAAACTCTTGTTTCTGTAAGTACTCTTCTCTGCTCTTTCTCTCTCTCTCTCTCTCTCTCTCTCTCTCTCTCTCTCTCACCCAATTGATTTTCTTTTCATTTCCCTTTTAAGGGTCTGTTTGGTTGCTGAGAAAAAGTGGGGAAGACAAAAAGAAAGTCAAGTTTTGAACTTTTAGTTTTTTTAAGTGATATATAAAGGAATGCATAATTCATTGTTTGATTTGAGTAAATAGTAATTTGATTGACATTGTTGTAAGTGATTTATCTTTTCCAAAGAACATGACACTAGCTAATTTTCTTTTCCTCTCTTAGCATTTTCTCTGCAACTGATAGAAAACTATACTTCTTTTTTTCATGTCAGTTTCTAGTGCATCATTTTAACTTGTTAAGATCTTATGATGGTACCATTTTAGCTTTTGATTGCTTTAATCCCTTATGAAAATTTAACTTGAAGTGGTTGATTTGTTTGTAGGGGAGGAATAAGATTTGTGAAGGAGAGAAGGTGAGCATGGTATTGGAAGAAGAGATAAAAAAATTGACAGAGAAACTAGAGAAGTTGCAAAGAAGATCAGGAGTAAAGTCTTTAGAGGTTAAAAGCTCTAGTGATTTTGATAAACAAGCATCTCTTCTTCAACAACGGCTAGTGAAGGAGGTTGGCGGAAGGTCGGATGAGATTTGTGTTAAAGAGATTAGAGAGATGGCAGAAGCAAGCTTGTCGATCAAATCAAGTTGCAGAGTCTATGAGAGTGCTGTTTCCAATGAAAACTGCCATGTAAGGATAAATTTATCCAATTTTCCGTACTGATATGTTTAACCGTTATACTGCTGCGCTTATCTGCTTTGAATCTATTTTGTCTAATTGTTTTCAAATTGTATGTTTTCGTCGGTGTCAAAGAAATCGAGCTAGAGAAAGGATATAAGAAGCAGATTGACTCGAAAGAGTGAAATAACTCACTTAAGTAGACCAAAAAATAGACTGATTTGGGTTGAGAAGTTAACATAAAGAACCAAAAAAAGGGAACTTTACTTTCGGTTTTAGGAGGTGGAAACTTCTCTCCACTTAGTTAAACAATTGTTTTAAGACTCATTTTACATTTCGGATCAACCTGGCTTTTGATTAGAATGGCCAATGTCAGTTGTTTATGGTCAATGGTTCGGGATCCGTTGAGCAGGATTTTATTGTCTGAAGTAGGGGGACTATTTATAGTATTACCAGAAATCAATTTTCTCTTACCATCGAATTGGTATCTCTGGATGGATAATGATGATTTGAGAGTTATGTGTAGGTGGAGATTCTGAGAAGGAAAATGGAAGGTTTGTCGAAGGGGATGTTGTTAGAGAGAATGGAGGAGGAATATGGGTCAATGCTCTCTACCAACAGTTCTGCTGCCAGTTCTGCCTCCACTTCTAAGCGAATTGAGTTCCCTGATATATCTTCATTGTCAATACGACAACCATATAAGGTATATTCAGCAGTTTGTCTCTGTTGATTACGTTCAAGATTATACGACAGCATAGAAGTAAAGCATAATAATGACAAAAATTTTATTGGCAGGAGGCAATGTCCCGAGAAGAAAAAGTATGCTCAGGACATTGCAAGGCTATAGCGAGGAGGATTGTAGAGCAAGTTCGGGCTGAGACAGAACAGTGGTCTCAAATGCAAGAAATGCTGGGGCAGGTGAGAGATGAGATGGAAGAATTGCAGGCTTCTCGAGACTTTTGGGAAGAACGTGCACTTGATTCAGATTACCAGATTCAATCCTTGTGCTCTGCTGTAAGATCTTAAACCAATTTCTATTAATTTCTATGTTTGTCTCTTTGTCTCTCATAGTCATTGTCATCTAGCTCCCCCTATCTTTACCTAATATACAATTATAATGATTTGGTATTAATGTTTTTTTCTGCCAAGTAAAATTGAATTTGAGTTCTATCGGATCATGAAGCTGCCTTTCGCTGTAATCATGAAGTAACGACCACCAAACCAACCTTTCGAATGCAATACCAAGTTTTTGAGGAAGATGATGATTTTTGACGAAAAGTAGTAGAGATTTTCTTTTACATTTCCTAGTGGTCAAAACTTGTTCACATCATTCATTCTCTGAGATATTGTTTTAATCAGTTAGATATTATGTTGCTTTTAATTAGGTGCAAGAATGGAGACAAAAAGCTCTTTCTTCTGAAACGAAGGTGAACGACCTACAAGCACAAGTGACC
Organism: Xanthoceras sorbifolium; assembly: GCA_003430845.1. Lineage (NCBI taxonomy): Eukaryota > Viridiplantae > Streptophyta > Magnoliopsida > Sapindales > Sapindaceae > Xanthoceras > Xanthoceras sorbifolium. Next base: position 31,040,194 of record CM010620.1, on the reverse strand, counting down.
GTGCTTCAAAAGGAGATTGAATGTTTGAGGAAGGAACAAGATACTGGAGCATCAAGGGCCATAAATTCATCACCACTTGCCCGGCAAGCCCAGAATGAGATGGAGAAACGGGTCCTAATCTGTCGATTGAAGGAGAATCATCGTTGCACTAATGACAGCAGTGCCAAGCAGACAGAGGTCTTACGCGAAGGAAGAAGAAAAGCACATACATGCAGCAGCAGCAGCAGCCTTCTGGCTCCAAAACGATCACCCTTACGTGATATGGGTAACCTCTCCCAGTTAGCTAGGCAGAATAGCAAAGCAGTTTTCCCTTTGCATTGCCCATTACATGCCAATAGAGAGGACAAGCTATGAGATCAGTTTTCTTTTGCAAGGGCACTCTTTTCCTGTCCTAATAATATAAAATGTGAAACTTCTTAGCTAAAGGGGTAGCTTGAAGTTTTAGTGGAAATCAGGAAATCACTATGGTGCATGCATCATGCATGCCTTTCCAACTTCTTAATAATTTTGAGTTTCTTATTCGGTGTTCACCATCTAGATATGAAAACAACTAGGGATGACAACGTCACGGATTTTGGACATGAACTTATTAGAATAAATATATCTATTCCAAGCATCGAAATTGCCACGAATGTAAAGCTAACAACTAAATAAGTATATTCATAACTTTCTAATAAATTTGATCATATAAATTTAAAGAATACTGCTACCGTGCTTAAATTATTTATCTAAAATATGATATGTAAATATAAACACCATATTAATTTTAAGTTGATATGGTGGATAATATAAACACCATATTAGTAGTCATGGTAGGTTTTAGTATTTCTTCCCATCCTCAGTCCCTCACCCAATCAAAATCTTATAAGTGTGGGTCCTCGTGGGGCATATGCTTATCCCACTGGGATTTTTCATGAAATTGTACAAATTCTCCTTATATTTTACGAAATTACATGGATTGATAAGTTTTGACTATTTCAACCTAAATTCCTTTTAACTATTTAAAATTATTATACAGACATTCCATACCATTAGATTTCAACCGTTAGTGTCTAACGGTCAAAGATGCAAAATACCTAAAATACTTTTTTATTTTTAAAAATTAAAAATTAATTTTTAATATATTAAATCACTAAAAAAATTAATTAAAATATTAAAAAAAAAGGTAAAGGACCATATCTTCTGGTCCTTCATCCATCCATGATGGAGGGAATCTGTTCCATGATGAAGTAGATTCCCTCAATCTCCTAATTTTTAATTTTTTTAATTTTTTTGGTTTGAAATTTAATGTCGATGAAGATGAATTTTTTTTAAAATATTTTATTGGTGTTTATTTGATATGAAGGTGGATTTCTTTGTATATTGATATTTGAAGATGGTTGGGTTTTATGGATTGAGGAAGATGGTTGGGCTTTGTGGATTGATAAAGATGGTTGGGTAAATTGATAGTTGATGGTAGTTGGGTTTTATGGATTGATGAAGATGGTTGAGTGAATTGATATTTGAAGATGGTTAGGTTTTGTGGATTAATGAAGATGGTTGGGTGATGTTTGATTTGAAAATGGTGATGTTGATGATTTGGAGATGGTGATGTTGTTGTAATATGTATTGAATTTGGAGGTGGTGAGAGTTGATTGAGGAAGATGAAGAACTTTTTAATTAATTCAATTATTTTAATATATTAAAAAATAATTATTTAATTTTTAAAAATAAAAGTAAGGATATTTTAGGTATGTTTCACCATTGACCGTTAGACATTAAGGGTTGAAATCTAACGGTAAGGATTATCTGTGTAACAATTTTAAAAGTAATAATGAATTTATACTGATATAGATAAACTTTATCTATTTATGTAATATTTTAAATATTAGGGATATTTATGTAATTTTCCCAACCCAATTTTGGTCGAGTTGGGTTGGATTGATCGAATTAGACTTTTAAGCTCAATAAAACTAATTTTATTTTATATATTATGTAAAAAGTTTGAATTTAAATTTTGTTTTATTCAAATTCACTGTCAAAATAATTTTTCACCCTAATATCATATCATATATAATTTAAATTTCTTAAAACTTCAAAATCAAAGCATAACATATAATACATATTTGATTTAGGGCGAATTACAATGAAGTACCCTAATATTTGACCATATTACAATGAAATCGTGAGTTTACCCTTAATTATACATTAATACTCTTAACTAGCTGGTTAACTATTAGAGTTGACGGTCAACCAACAGTTAAAGGGTAATATGATCATTTTTACCTTAATTGTTTTTTAAAAAATAAAATAAAATTATTAAAAGATTAAATAAATCTTCACCAGTCCATCAAGATTCAGATTTGTTCACCAGTCCATCAAGAAAAATAAAAAAAATTAAAAGATAAAATAAATAAAAAATTTATTCTTGGTAGGGAGATTCAGATTGGATCTTTACCACTAAAAAACCAAGAACACAAAAAAAAAAAAAAATCCTTAGTTTTCATAAATCTGCTCCATCAATGGGGGCAGAAGATTTGTCCCCATTGATAGAGCAGATTTCTAGAAACTTTCAGCATTTTTTTTTTTTCTGTTCTTCATTTTTTAGTGATGGAGATCCAATCTGGATCTCTACTACCACGAACACAAAAAAAAATTTAACATAAAATAATTTTCTTCAATTGTTTGATTTCTTAAAAAAATAATTTTTTTAAAAAATTAATCTTCACTGTCCATCAATCTTGATGGATGGTGGAGATCCATTTTAAAAAAAAATAATAATTTTTTTCATTTTTCATTTTATTTTTTTAACTAGAAGTAGTTATGTCATTTCACAAAAAAAAAAAATCATGGTCAAATCGTTATGTTTGACTGAGTCAATTGATGGCAGTGTACTAACGTGTAATTAAGGCTAAATTCACAATTTCATTAGAATATGACTAAACGTCAGGGTGCTTTATTGCAATTCGCCCTTGATTTAATGCTTGTTGCATAAATTATAAAATTAACAATTTATCAAAGTTAGAAAGTCTCCAACTAAGTCACTCATTTGTTTTACAATTATAATCATTTCGTCGAATGTCTCTTAATTCGACAATCCATTATTTTCAGCAATCCATTATTTATTTCAATTAATATTATAGGTCAATTTATATACAATTATTAGATTCTTATATATTAAATTATTAATCAAATTCTAAATTAATGTACTAAGAAAAAATATTTTAAAGTATAATTGATGACATTTCAATTAGTACAAAAAAAAAATAGAGATATTATTATTTTTCCCCCTAAAATTTAAAAATACATCACTTTACCACCTGTTTTAAAACTATTCCTCAAAATCTCCCCTACCGTTAAAAAATTTAACATAACCGTTAAAAATTTACTGTTTGATACTAAAAATACTAATTTGCTCTTTTTGCACAAGCTATAAATTATCCACCATTATCATATTTAATTATTCAATTAAAGGAAACAATTAAAAAATTATTTTTTTCTCTTACTTTTTTTAACTTTTTCTCTCCCTTCCGTCTCTCTTCGACTCTCCATCTCTCTTTTGCTTTCTTTAATTTTTTTCTCTCTCTAACTCACCACTCTCTCTATCATTCCCCATCTTTCTTTTACTTTCTTCAATTTTTTTCTCTAACTCTCCACTTTCTCTATCATTCGATTCATTCCCCATCTCTCTCTCCCCCTCTCTTATTTTCTCCCTATCTCCGGCGATCTCTTCTCCAAGTCCACGTCTCTCTTTCTTTCATTTTCTTTAATTTTTTCTCTCTATCTTCTTCCCATCTCTCTTATTTTCTCCCCATGTCCGCCGATCTCTTCTCCTGGTGGACTTTGGTGGTGTTGTGGCGGCAGATTTTGGAGAGGAGAGAGGGACGGATTTTGAGAGAGGTATTTTGAAAGGTTTTGGAGTTTGTGGCGGCATGAAGAGAAGAGAAAGGAGTTTTGGTGGTTTTGGTTTTTTTTTTTGTGGTTTTAGATTTTATTTGGTGCATTTAGGTGGATTTGGTTTTGGGGGTTTGGTTGATTTTGGGATAAAATGTTAAGAGTGTGGTGCGATGAGAGAGATGGGGGTAGAGTTTGGCGAGAGAGAATTAGGAATGAGAAAAAAAAATAAAAAGAAAAGGATTGAGTGCGGCCGTGTGGGCGTTCGGTGTGGTGTGGGTAGAATAAAGATTGTTCAAGAAAAAAAAAATAAAGTGGTTTTTTTCAATATTATTTTCTATTTAATACATATACAATTAACTTCATGCCCTTATGGGCTAATGACCAGTTCAGTATTTTGACAGAATAGTAACGGTAGGGAGATTTTGGAAAATAGTTTTAAAGTAGAAGGTAAAGTGATTTATTTTTAAATTTTAGGGAGAAAATAATAATATCCCAAAAAAATAAAGCAATATAATTGTATATTTTCAATAAATACACTTATATATTATATATTTATGATATAAAAATATTAAAAATTATGTATATATATTTATCATATAGATCTTTAAAAAACAAATTCACAATAAAACTAATAAAAATAAATTCACAATAAAACTAATAAAATATAATATATATATATATATATAATTATTTATTTTATATTATATTATTTTTATTAAATTGATCGGGTTGAGTTGAGTTACATTTAATGTATTCTCCTATTATTGATTTATGGGTGGAATTTATTTTGATCTTTTTTAAATTATAATTTTTTAATTGATCTTTTCTCTCGTTTAACATGTTTGCCTAACTACTTAAAACTTATCATTGTAGTTCTCGTTGGTGAAGGTGTTGGTCAAATTTAACCATAAAGGTTATTTTGATCATTTATGTGAAAGAAATAAGATGATGACATGTGGTTAATATATCTTTTGAAATTGATAAAAAAAATTATTATTTTTTATTAAAACAAATATGTGGAAACTCCTAGATCTGGTTTGCTTGGTTGCCTTTTTGGATAGTTTTGTTTGCTTTTTGGAAACTCTCGGATCTAGTCTAAAGATGGATTTTACTTGGTTTTTGCTTTTACTTTTTGGTAGCCGGGAAGAAATATTAAATTATTTTTCATTAATTTGTTTATTAAATTAATATATTATATTAATTTTATTTTAAAAACGGAAATGAAATTAAGTGTGTATATATATATATATATATATATATATATTTTGTAATAATTATTATTATTTAAAAAAATTTGTTAACGAACTTGGTCGGACCCTTCAATATGAAATGTGGCTGCAATTACGGGTGGCAATGGAATAGATTGTGGATGGATACCCCCAATCTCGATTCTGGTATTCATTTGAGATCAATATCCTCATTCTATATTTATTCCCGTTTTTATGTAAGCGAGACGGATTTGGATAATTCCCGAATCAAGGTAGGAATATCCATTATTGTTCCAATAATTCTTGTATCTAATAAATAAATGTTAATTTTTTATATTTTACATGAAAAAATATAGTATATGTTGATTGTACCGATTGTATAGAATTAATGTTGATTATTCTATAGTTAGTGTTGATTTCCGAATCAAGGTAGGAATATCCATTATTGTTCCGATAATTCCTGTATCTGATAAATAAATGTCAATTTTTTATATTTTACATGAAAAAAATATATTATATGTTGATTGTGCATATTGTATAGAGTTAATGTTGATTATTCTGTAGTTAGTGTTGATTATTATATATTTTTTCTTTCCATAGTTAGGACGCTAGATTAGAGGGATTTGATTCTCTAGTTAATGTGTTGCCCTAGCAGCTATGTTAATAAAATTAAGGCACTAAGCCTAATTCTTCATGGTATCAGAGCATTCTCTGAACCTTAAATATCCTAAAGCCATTTTCGGCTAAAAACCTTAACATTTCTTTTCAAGCAGCTAGTAAACCCTAAACGCCTTTTTCGGCTGAAATTTTAAATCTGCCTTTTCCGGTAGAAACCCATCCCTTTTTCAACTAAAACCCAAACTTTTCGGACTGAAACTGAAACCCTAATTGGCTAAAACCCTATATCTTCCTTTTTCGGCCAAAACGAAGCCCTTTTTCCTGCCAAAACCCTAATTCCAGCAGCAAATCAGCCTCAAACTCATTCCAGCAGCCTCTTATTCCTATTTCTGGTAGCATCATGCAGCAAATCAACCTCAAGACTCTTTCTGACAGCCTCCGGCCGCAAATCAGCCTAAGATTCTTTCCGACAGCCTATGCATTTCCAGCAGCCTAAATACATTTCCTGCAGTCTATGTATTTCTAGCAGCCTAAATACATTTCCAGTAACTTAATTACATTTTTTGGCAGCGTCAAAATCCCTAAACACTCACATGTTCATTACTGCTCATTCCGATAGTCACCAAAACACATACAGTTTTTTTTACTGCTCATTCCGGCAACAAGTGTTTTTTTTTTCTTTCTTCCAAACATGTCTACCTCTTCCATTTTGGTAAAAAAATCCAGACCTCCTCCCAAACTTGATCCACCAACAGTCCATCTTTGTTTCAGGATCCTTGGCTCATTCATCTTTGGTGGATCAACATGAATGAGAGTTGGATTGTTGACTCAGGCGCATCAGAACATATGACAGGTGATATTAAAGTTTTTACAACATACACTCCCAGTCATAATAATCTCAATATTCGTATAGCAGATGGGTCCCTATCTAAGGTTGTTAGGGTCGGTTCAGTGGCAATCACTAGTATCATCACTCTTGACTCAGTATTATTTGTGCCTAATTTGGATTGCAATCTTTTATCAGTGAGAAAATTAACTCACGATAAGAATTATGTAGCTAAATTCTCTCCTCAATTGTCTTTTTCAGGACTTGGGTTTGAGAAAGGCGATTGGCAGTACTGAAGTCAGTTATGGACTCTACTATCTCAAAGCAGAACCTTATGTGGGAGCACCATCTATTCCAATAGCTTGTGGGGCTGGTTGCAATAGCGTCTCTAGAGGTTCAGGTTCTTATAGTGAAAAAGATATCTTAATTTGGCATTATCGTCTAGGTCATTTAAACTTTCTGTACTTGTCCAAATTATTTCCTATTTTGTTCAGAAATAAAAATCCATTGTCTTTTCAATGTGAGATTTGTCAATTGGCTAAACTCACTAGGAGCACATATTCTATTTCACTATACAAACCATCAAAACCTTTCTCACTCATTCACAATGATGTTTGGGGACCTTTCAGGGTTCCAAATATCACAGGGGCTAGGTGGTTCTTTTCTTTTGTAGATGACCATACTAGGCTCACTTGGATTTATCTTATGAAGGAAAAATCAGAAGTGACAAATATTTTTAAATGTTTTAAAAAGACGATTCAAACTCAAGTTAACACAGGGATTCAAATTTTTCGAACTGATAATAGAAAAGAATTTTTTAACCCATTCCTTGGTAATTACCTTTCTAATGAGGGAATTATATATCAAAGTACTTGTGTAGATACACCTCAACAAAATGGTATTGCTGAGAGAAAGAATCGTTACTTATTAGAGGTTGCTCGATTTCTAGCAATGTTCCAAACATTTTTGGGGTGAAGTGATACTTACTACTGCATTCCTTATCAACAGAGTCCCCTCAAAAACTTTAAATTTTTTCACACCTAAAATGATTCTTCAAAAATTCTACCTTCAAAATCGGTTATTAACTGATATTTCTTCTAAAATTTTTGGATGCACTGTTTTCTTTCATGTGTACTCTCAAAGTCATAGTAAACTAGATCCTAAAGCTATTAAGGGGATATTTATTGGATATTCTCCAAATAAGAAAGGATACAAGTGTTACTACCCTTCTACTAAACGTATTTATCACACTATGGATATCACATTTTTTTTAAAATCAATCTTTTTTCTCCAAACCGATATTCAAGGGGGGAATTCAACCTTAAATCATGAATATCTGTTTTGGGATCCTAATCCAAATCTAATTCTTCCTTCTGAATCCGAAAATCAGCAATCTAAATCTGGTCAACCTCTTTTTAAAAGTCAGTACAATCTGCAGCCTCATAATCAACCCGAAACGCAACCTCCTAGTACTCCTAGGAATCAACAGTCTCCTAGTTCTCCTAATCAATGTATGATATTCAACTCTCAATCAAACAACAATCCTGCTAGTCCTAGAATCTCTAGTCAGTAAACTCCTAGTAATTGTCAACCCAACCACTCGCAAAAGGCAGTGATTACCTACCACAGAAAGGAGAAGCTGGAAAACAGAGAATTTAGACTGATAATAAGAGTAGTCAAGAATCCCAACCGAATCCTACAGTCCAAGAATTTGACCCAAATGCAGCAGAGATTGAAGTTACTACAATTTTTGATCTTGATCGGCCCATTGCAGTAAAAAAAAAGGGTACAGGGAATGTCGAGATATGCCTCTTTATCCTATGTCGAAATATGTATTATATGAAGGTATCTCACCCAACTTCAAAGCCTTTATTTCAAAACTCTTTAACATTTCAGTGCCAAGAAACATATAGGAAGCATTGAATATACCTAGAGTGGAAAAAGGCAGTTGAGGATGAGATTCATGCACTAGAAAAAAAAAAGGGACATAGGAATTATCAGTTCTGCCAGAAGGAAAAAATTTAGTGGGTTGTAAGTGGGTGTTTACAGTCAAAATAAAAGCAGATGGAAGTGTAGAACGGTTTAAGGTAAGGTTGGTTGCAAAGGGATTTACTCAATCTTTTGGTATTGATTACGATGAGACTTTTACACCGGTGTCTAAGCTAAATACAATCCGGATACTATTATCTCTGGCAGCAAACTTGGATTGACCCTTACACTAGCTGAACGTGAAAAATGCATTCCTAAATGGAGACCTCGCAGAAGAAGTGTACATGGATATCCCACTTAGGTTTTGAAACTGTAGCAACTGTTAATAAAGTTTGCAGACTTCGTAAATCTCTTTATGGGTTAAAGCAGTCCCCTCGGGCCTAATTTGAATGGTTTTCTCAAGTTCTCAATAAATATGGTTATGGGCAGTGTCAATCTGATCACACCATGTTCACCAAATACTCAGAAAAGGGGTTGCAGGCTATACTTATAGTATATGTGGATGATATAATCCTAACTGGGAATTTTGCGGAGAAGATACCACATATAAAGAATTGCCTCGCCTAAGAATTTGAGATAAAAGATTTGGAACACCTAAAGTATTTCCTAGGAATGGAAGTAGTATGCTAAAAAAAAAGGGTATTTTCATCTCCCAGATAAAATATGTCGTTGACTTGTTACAAGAAACTGGAATGGAAGAAAGCAAACCAACCGAAACTCCCATGGATACCATGGTGAAGCTCGGTTCAGACAGGGACAGTCCTTCGGTGGACAGATGGAGATATCAAAGACTTGTTGGGAAGTTAATCTATTTCTCACTTACAAGACCAGATATAGCCTTTCCTGTTAGTGCTGTTAGTCAATACATGAACAACCCTACAGAGGAACACATAGTGGCTGTCCAGAGAATACTGAAGTACCTAAAGCTGACTCCAGGAAAAGGGTTATTTTTTAAGAAATTCGCAAGCAGAGATGCGTCTATTTTCATTGATGCTGACTGGGCAGGTTCTATCACAGACCATAGGTCTATTTCAGGTTATTGCACTACAGTTTGAGGTAATATAACCACTTGGAGAAGTAAAAAACAGCCAATGGTAGCTAGAAGCGGTGCTGAAGCTGAATTCCTTGCAATTGCACATGGAATATGTGAGGGTCTTTGGATCAAACGTGTTCTAAGCGATCTAAAGATACCATTTGAAAGGTCTATCAACCTGTTCTGTGACAGCCAAGCTACAATTAGTATTGCTAAAAATCCGGTTCATCATGACCGGACCAAATACATTGAGATAGACCGATACTTCATAAAAGAAAAGATTGATGGAGGCATTCTGCAGCTATTTTACACTCCAACCAGCAAACGACTTGCAGACATCCTAACTAAACCTTTCCCACGTGCCAAATTTAATGAATTAAGTAGAAATTTGGGTTTGATCAATATTTATAACCCAACTTGAGGGGCGGGGTGTTGATTGTACAAATTGTATAGAGTTAATGTTGATTATTCTGTAGTTAATGTTGATTATTCTGTATTTTTTATTTCTTTAGTTAAGAGCTAGATTATAGGGATTTGATGTATTTTTCCTTTCCATAGTTAGGAGCTAGATTAGAGGGATTTGATTATCTAGTTAATGTATTGCCCTTGCTGCTATGTATATAATTGTAGTTGCTCTATTAATAAAATTAAGGCACTAAGCTTAATTCTTCATTATATATTCTAATGATATTTAAAGGGAGAAATAAATCTTGAAAAATATTTTAAAAATTTCTATTACATTATACATTCGAGATAGCTTATACAGATAATAATATACTCATACATTTGACTAGGGGTGACAATATGGGTTATCATGTCGTGTTTGTATCAACTCGATATGATCAGTTAATTTTTTGCTTAACTCGAATACAACCCATTAAACTTATCGTGTCACAAGTCAAAATCCTAACACAACCCATTAAATTAGCGAGTTACCCATTAAAATTTGTTTAACCCATTAATTTGTATATGATCATGTAAGTTATATAATAAAATAGAATTCAATTAATTCATTTACCTATTTAAATTTTAAAATAATTTTTAAACCTTTATAATTTAATTACATAATTCAATATTAAAATCATTTAATAAATATACTAAATGTCAAAGTAGTTTTATATCCCTCCCCATCACCGAAAATAAAATGAATATTAGAATTGTATTCATCTCCACCCCGACCGATATAATAGTACCCATCTCCATAACAAAAATAGAGCAGATCCCTACAGATATCCGCATCAATGAATAATTTTGTGATCCTGGCTGCAACTCTACTGTTAAATACTTATTTATTGAACGCTCCTAAAACTTTTTCTTTTTCTTTATTTTATAAAGTATATTGATATTTTCTTCTTTAAACATTATAAAATAATTTTTAAATGCTTTTAAATATCTACAAATCAAAAGAGTTTTCTTGCTGAGATAGAAGAGGTATAACTCACCAAAAACAGCACCTTACCATATCTCTTTATTGATAAAAGATGTAACTTTAACTTTAATAAAGAAAAATAAATTTTATTTGTATTTTAAAAATTTAAAGTTAAGACATTTAATAATTTTTTTTTTTTTTTATGTTACCTCTTTATGAAATTTCTTTGTCTTTCAATTCAAATGAATTGAAATGTTATACTATAGTGCATAATTATTACCATTAAATTATACTTTACAGCAAGCTTCTTCCATATAAATCTTAAAATTATTTATTTTCTCAGTTTTGATAATATATATAAATGATATGACATTTTATGTTGTTATTTATTACAAACTTACATTGAGATGCATATAAAACATAATAGTCTAAAAAATATACATTAAATTTTAAAAACCATTTTTCATTTTAAATTTATGTTCTCCAAAGGTTTATATACTCAAATAAAAAAGTTCATATTTTAGTATATCGATGCGCAACTTCCTGTATTTTCAAAGAACAAACATTAAAATGAAACTCTACATATACTTCAAGTGGTTAGTGCATCTCTTTCTATTATAATGGTGGTAAGTGAAAGTTCAAATCCTATCATATACATAAATAACAGCGCATGTTGGTGATTTTCTCTTTTTACGTATAAAAGTTAAAGTGGTAGCTTGCTTTTACTGTAAACAAATATGCTAAATTTGTGTCGTTTAAATAGATACAAAATGTGTAGCACCACTTAGTATTCAGCATTGAAATCAACCAACCATCACTTGCACTGTCCATATACATATAGTTTTCTCTCAATTCCTAGGCGCTGCACTATTTTCTCTTTTTTCTGTGGAGCAGTCTTGCGATCCATTACCAATATGTAGATCTGCATGCCATTGAAGCGATTGAGCTTGATGGATCTAATTCTCATTCTACTTTGTTCCATGGAATCATCCAACTTCTGTAGCTGTGTTTCCGCAATCATCAATATTTTGGTCTTCGGTTTTTGGAATGGTCGGTTTTGGGAAATTATAGATTTATTCGCAGGTAAATAAGTCATGAATGTTGTTTTGATAGGTTTATGTATTCTCAATCTTTGGATCTACAGTTATGTTATGGAAAGTTGTATTCTCAGTCTTTTATGCTCTTTCTGTGTGTCATGCTCATATGGTGCAGCTTCGATGGCATTTCTGGCGCTGCCTTACAAATGCAGTATTAGTGCTGTGGCCTAAGGTATATTTTCAACTCTATATATGGTATCAATTATTACTAACTTCAAATGATTTTTAACGTATATTTAGCACAAAAATTTAAAATGCATTCACGCAGGTAGAATGCATTGTTGAGATTATTTATTTGAATTAGCATGACGGATTCTTCTAGTTTTCATTAAATCTTCATTTTTGTTTATGATTAAAGCTCATTTGTCTTTATTAGGCATAAGCGCTTATGTTATCCGGACCACCCAAGTGCAAAAGCAGAAGTGGTAAGCTGTTATAGTGTCCGAGCAGAAGTGGTAAGCTGTTATAGTGTCCGGGCCACCCAAATGCAAAAGTAGGGAGTTGTTCCAGAATTAGCCATTTGTATAAAAAGAAATGGTTTCCAAAATGCTGTATGTTACTTGCTAGTATACAAAAGTTGTTCGGAACCAAACGACAGTTACAATCCAAAGCTTGTGATTGTACTTTCCGGATGTTATTATGAAGTTATGTTTACATGGTTGTATCACTTTTTTATATTTACTTCGACGGTAATGGATATTATTTTGAACTTCAAGATTGTATTTGTTATTTGAGAGCATTATAAATAAAAAAAATAATATCCAACTGTCTAAATTATTTATACAAAATTATGTTCAAATAATATGTCATGTGAGTTATAATGACCATATCAATTATAAGATAATATGATAAATGATTTGTTATTTACCACTCATTTACCATGTTATTGGAAAAATAATTTGGATAGCTTAATATTATACTGTTTATTTAAAATTGAATGATACTATTGATAAACTGTAACATATTTTTGATATGATTGTTAAAAAATATATGATCATATATCCTTAGTTTCATAAACTCAAAACACTATCTTTTACCACTGTTTAATATGGTTTAATACAAGTTAACTAACTGCATGGGATATTTATATAATTTTGAAAAAATATTTTATCTAATTAAAATTAGTGCTAAAATATTTCATCAAGATTGATTGGCCGATGCAGATACATTAAAAAAAAATGTAAAAAAGAAAATTTTAAAATAAGAAAAAAAAGATTCCATTTTATTTATTTTAATATTTAATCTTTTATTTATTTATTTTTTAACTAGGGATCGTTATATTATTTCACACATAATTCATACTCAAACTGTTAGTTTTGACTGAGTTAACTAACGATAAAGTACTAATGTCAAATTAAGGCTAAATTCGCGATTTCGTTGCAATATGATCAAACGTCAGAGTATTTTATTGCAATTTGTCTTTATTGTTTTTTACATTATCATTTTTTGACCTATCTTTCATCTTTCGACTCTCGTGGTCCTAACTTTTTAAAAATATATCACTTTAGTTCCTCTTACTAAATTTTTAACGGTTAAATATGAGAGATATACACGTTGATAAGTTTCTCTTAACTTTAATTGATTAATTGAAAATACCATTTTTTTTCCTTTAAATTTTTTTTTTTATAAATTTAATAAATTAACCTTAACGTTTATCTTTAATCTTTTGGCTCACATGAGGTCTCTAACTTTTTAAAAATATATTATTTATGGCCTATTTGGCAGGACTTTTGGAAGTATGTTTTTGACTTTTAAACTCAAAAGCTCTTTTGGAAGCGTTTAAATGTTCCTACAAAGCTTAAAAGCTCTTCCAGGCAAAACTAAAATATATAGCTTTTGTAGAAAGAGCTTTCAAGAAGTCAAAAGTTTAAAGTAAAAGTCATGCCAAACAGAGACTTAGTCTCTATCTCATCAATTTTTTTTTGACAAATATCTAATCAAATTTTTAATAGTCATACATGATAAAAATATATATATTGATTATTTTGCCCTTAACTTAAATTTATTATGTAGAAAATACGATTTTATCTTTTATTTTTTAAAATTTAACAAAATTAATCTTAATTTGTACACCCAATAAAAATCTAACATGTATCATCAACTTTTCTTTAAAAAATTAAAATCATAACATACATAAAATTTATTAGAAAAGCCGTTAAATATTAAAAAAAAACACAAGAAATAATTTAAAATTATCACTTCAAAATTAACACCAAATTAAAAAACTTTAAAAACTAAAAAAATTTCATTACAATAAATAACTAATTTATAAAATTTAATCATGATAAAAAATACTTCAAATTAATATTAAAATATAAAACTGAATTTTATATATAAAATTAAATTACAGTAAATTAAAAATTAAAAATAAAAATAAAATAATAAAATTTTTTAAAAAATTCTCATAATTTTATAAATTTATTTTTTTAATTGTTGTCTTTTTATTTTAGGAATAATTATTTATTAAATTTTTTTTAATTTTTTAATTTAAATTGTTATTTTTATGTATAAAAATTGAAATACCTTTATAATGGCGAAATTTGACTTACCATTGATAAATAGAAAAATTAAATTAATAAATAATTTAAAAAATGATAAAGATGAAAATAATTTTCGTAATTTAAATTACGTAACAAAATGGTACAAATACCGGGAACGTCGTCCACGTGTTGGATGCGATCAGATCATATCAAGCAAGCAAACCTACACGTCCACAGCATAGAGGCGGCCACATATAAATCGAATATCTACCAAAAGGTGACACAGGCTCTCTCGCAACTTTTTCAAAGCTTTCGATCGAATTCATCGGTAAGTCCTTAATTCATTTTTAGCTTTGCAATCGTCTCTTCTTCATTTCATTTGATCGATTTCTCTCGTTAGAATATATAATCTGCAGTTTGCTTCGACTGATTTGGTTTCTAGGGTTTTATTTGTACTTGGCTCCAGTCGTCTTCTTATGCTGATACCTTGATTTGGTATTTTTTTTTTTTTGATATTACCTTGATTTGATAATTAATTTTGTCTTTCATGTCGTGTAATCTGATGTGGGTTTTATCTAAATTAACTTTTTCTGTCTTAAAAAAGAAAAAGACAAGAGAAAAGAAAATCATTGAAGGGAATGATTTACGTGGTTGCAGCAGAATGTGGAGAGATAGTGTAAATTTTGACTTGGATCTTGGGCCTAATTTTGTAATTAGTTCCGTTAAGTGAAATTTTTAATATATAGATTTGAAGCACAAATTGCTCTTTTTTTTTTTTTGAATTGTTTTTCTACGATTCCTGGGTTAGGGGTTCTGGTGTAATTATGTTAATTTTTTGTCATTTGTTTGGAGTTCTTGGGGTTAGGGTTTTATTTTTGATTAAAAAGATTATTGTTTTAGTGCTTCCATTGCGGATTTATTAGAAGTTGGGCATTTTAAATGGGTTTGCTGCTAGTGAAAGATGTCAGGCCATAGTCTGTTCTACGATTTATTTATTTATTTAATAAGAACTTAAGAATTATGGAGCTTCTTCGTATAGAGAAACCCCATACAAAGATGATGGTTTTAAGAGAATAAATACTTCAAATAACCAGGGTTGGTATTTTGGTGATTTTTTGAATCAACTAGGCCAGTGATATTGGCATTGAAGATTAATAACTGAAATGAAAGAATATAAGAAAGTTGGAAATAAAATATTATATACTTAGAATCTGCTCTATTTCAAAAAGTTTTAAGAAGAATAAAGATAGAACAAATCAACAGAAATAACTTTTAATTGATACATAAGAACATCACCTGTTTTGATTTGGAATGTCTTTAAAATATTTTGGAAGCATGACATAAGATTAACTTTTTTTTGGTCTAGTCTCTTTTAATCTCTTAGGGCTTGTATATTTTTATTCTTGTTTTTTTTCCTTGATTTGGTTGAGTCCTTACATTGTTTATATTAATCTAGTCCCTTTAGGATAAAGGGGAGAAGCATTTATGCCTGACGCAAGAGAATGAATTGGTTTCATTTGAAAATTTTGAGATTGTATTTTTTCCCCTTATTTGTTGGAAATTAGAACTATGATGTGGTAGCCATTAGTTTGTCTAAAGTAAGCATTTTTTGCTTTCTTAAGTTGTCTTGGGAAGTATCTCATTAGCATCAGTTGTAGTTTTTTTATTTTCCTTACAAGTTGTAGTCTTGAAAATAGATTTTGACTTGTTAAAACTTATACCTTGCTTAGTAAACATATGGCAGTATTTATAATGCTTGTGGATTAGCTTTCCCTTGTAATCTCAACAGATATGTGAAAGAACGAAAGCATGGTGGTTTCTTTTTGATAAAAATTATTTTTTACGATTGGAGTTCAGTGACTCCTCCTGAAAATCATGCATATGTGACTATGTGTTGATTAACACCCATGATCATAAGTGTCGTTTGACATTATTTACCTCCAGCTGAGTGATTTTCCAAGACTTATCAGTCTTTGCTTTTTCTCTTCCATTTGTTTGGCTTTGCGGTTCTTTGGCCTGTATGACTAATTGTTTTACGTTCTTCAGCTTCCTCCTTTCTCTATTTTTCTCTATAAAATGTGCTAGAATAACCATGTTTTATAGCAGCAGGCTTTTAATATGTAAAATAAATTCTCTACTCATGTTCATCTGGTCAATTTGCATTACAACCACAGGTTCTTCCATGCACGCCTGCACTACTTTTTGCAATTTCATTATCTGTTGTTTATTCTCTGTTTGTTAATTATTATTGTGCTTTATAATCGATATTCAGTATATGCTAACTCAAAAATTCGTTATTTCTACTTCTATTTTGTTTTTCCTTTTGGTTAGACTCCAGAGTGGTGTTGAGCTTGTAATAAATTGTCGTTTTTCTCTGTATATTTTAATTGGTAATATAACCATGCTGGTCAGTATATCTCTACTAAATATTAGGATTTCTATTTGTGGGTTGTTATATCCAAAATGAGTTTCAATGAGCATGTGCAACAATAATAAATTACAAGGAGCTTAATCTATTTCTTCCGTTCCTTATTTTTTTTTTCTTTCTTCTTAATGCCAATACTCTTGCCAATCTAATCCATACTTCATTTCACTTTAATTTACCTTGATTTTGCTGACAACTTGACTATTATTCACCAATTAGGCTTCATGTTGTTAACTACGTTGGATATAATTTAGAGGTTGTTCAAGTGAAAATCCCAAAATATTTCCCAAGATACATAACAAACAACCATAAATATACATATGGTGTTTACGATCATACCTAGAGTTGAACGTTCTCAACTCAAGCAATCCGAATATCTTCAGAGAAGTTAATCACATACTTTTCTTCAAGCACCAAAGATCTTCCTTCCAACTGTTGCTTTGACCAGCATACTTGGTCTTTGGGCATCTTAAACTTCAGTCAAAAGAAAAAGACAGACACTTCAATTCTGTGTTGTGTAAGAAAAAAAACTAAGTCAATCTACTTTTGTCCATTTTCAAGTACAATAAACTTTTAATTAAATAAGCAAGATTAGAAGAGGACCGGAAAAATCAATATTTTTCTGGTATCCTTAAACATAATATCCATTATATTACCTTAAGTATAATTCAGATTATTATAGAGTTGTAACAGCATTCAGTTATATTGAAGCAACTTCGATTGCTTTGATCCTCCACCAGGGAATTCAACTGAAATTGAGTTGGTAAAGAAATACTGTCAACCTCTACAATTACATCTGTTATCCTTTTAGTTAACCCAATTGTGTCCCTTTACAACAAGAGTTCTCCAAATGTGTATCCTCTGGTGACTTATTTTATCATGTTTAGTTATTTTCAAAAACCAGAACATTCAAATTAGGGCTGCACTAACTTTTTAAGCTCGTTGAACATTGCATTGCTGCTATCCATGTTTCCATAAAGTCTTTCTCTTATCTGATTGTTTGACTTTATGCTTAACTATTGCAGTTTCAACATGTCAGCTAAGTACATCATCGGATCTTTGGCAGCAACCTTTGCCGTTGCATATGCATGTGACTATACTATTTCTGATATGAAAATATTTGGAGGTATATAATTTATAATTAACCTTTTAATGCTTTGTTATCCTTTTGAGTTTGTGCATTTGAACAGTTTATTGATTCTTGATCAGGTACCACCCCGGGCACTGTTTCAAACAAGGAATGGTGGGAAGAAACTGACAAGAAGTTCCAAGCATGGCCTCGTGTTGCTGGGCCTCCTGTTGTGATGAACCCTATCAGTCGCCAGAATTTTATTGTCAAGTCCCGCTCCGAAGCATGAAATTGTTGATGTTTTTTCCCTGATTGGCCTTGCTGTATCCCATTAAAATAGATCTTTCAAGGCATGCTTATAAAGTTATAATCTTCTCCCAATACCATTTAGTTGTGATATTTTTCTGGTTACAAGCAGTGCGTTAACATTGTTTCACCTTAATAAACATTCATGCAGTGATATTTTTGAGGAAAACACTGTTGAAAATACTCGGGTTGTTTATGTTTTGCTGCTTATTTGATTTTTAAATTTCAATTTGGTTTTAGCTCAGACAGTTTTGATGTTTGAAGCATGTTTAGTTAAGTTTTATCCTTAAAAAGGAGGTTCGAGTCTTTATTGATTCACGATAGATATTTTTTTTTACTATTTTTTTTAATTGTTAATTATATTTTTTTAACGGTTAAAGATTGAGTTTTTATAAATTTTAATTTTAATTATAATTTAATAAATTTTAATTCAGTTTAGTATTATTTATTTATTCCAACTTTATAGTGGATTCAAAAAGTTACTGCCAGTTATTTGTACCCTGAGCCATACGAAATCCATGGGTTTTTAAGATCCAAACCCACAGCGTCTCTTTATCATCTCTTATAGAGATGTTTGGGATGCAATTAAAATATGTTGGCCCGTTACTTAAAGTTGTCTCAATACCACCAAATAAAGAATCTTTGGATGAATCATGCCTTTTAACTGGTAATGCTAACCTGCTGCCCGAATTAAAACGGAATTCATCAATGCTGTTTTTTATGCACTAAGCTTGATCAATCCTAGCTTAGCTAAAGAGAATTAAATCATCCGTAAAAAAGAGGTATGAAACATGAGGCCCTCTCCTAGAAGTTTTAATAGGATTCCAAAACTTATAATCTAGTTTGCTTCGAATAATGTGAGATAGCTTTTTCATACACAATATAAATATACGGGGTGACATAGGATCACCTTGTTTAAGCTCATACCCCACTTGTCTAAGCCCATTACTTAAAGTTGTCTTAATACAACCAAATAAAGAATCTTGGGATATAATCGTCATCCCTCTGTAGTTTGGGGTATTCTCTATTTTTCACTCTCTAGATTTATTTTTCTTTCTTTTACCTTTTCTGTTAAGATTTGTTAATTTTTTAGAAGATGAGGAGAGAGAGGAAAGAGAGAGGAAAAAAAAAGAAGAAGAAGATGAAGAGATAGAGGAGAGAGGAGAGAGAAAAATATTTTTTATTTTTATCTAAATGAAATTTTATTTAATTTAAAAATATTTTTAGTATTTATTATGTTATAATTACTTTTCTACCCTTCAATATTTAATGGTCAAACTTTAAAGTTAAATAGAAATTTAATAAGAGATGAAATTTTAAATATTTTTATAAACTAAAGGGGTAAAAAAGAGAAAAAAAAATTAAAAGGTAAAAAATAAAAAATATTCCAAACTAAGAGGAAAAATGATTATATCCCAAAAATCTTTGAATGAACATACAAGTATTGAGGTAGTAAAACCTCTCCGAATTAGTGGCTTTATGGGTACTTGGACTAAGCATCTGTGGACATTCGCATATTGTTGTTCAACATTAGTGTGTGTTGAAATTTTTTGAAGAAAAGTATCTTACATTCAATTGGAGGAAAATACAACGGAAGAGTGCTCAAGCTACACACTTGTAATATTTTACACCAACTCATGGAGAAAGAGTAACAGATTTATAATCTCTAAAAATAAGCACATGTGAGACACATGTAAGACATGGATCAAGACTAATACAAGACATGTTATTAAATTATTATATATATTTACGCAATGCTAGCTGCAGTCGTCTAGTTAGCCAGCCGCTTTTAGAGAATGACAAGCTACTTTTTTTTTTCTTTCAAATTTTATGAATAATATTATTTTAGTCCCTCATTTTTATATGTTTGGTTCCATTACCACTAATTAATATAAATAAAACAATTCAATCTAATAACCAAAATTTATATAGGTAAATAAAAATAAATCACAAAATTAATTGATTTACCCATAACAATAAGATATTAATATTAAAAGATGTATTTGTCATCCCACTTACAACACATACTATTATAATATATATTAATAAATACACATTTTTTTTATATGTATCTAATTAAATATATAAATATATATATATATTTTTATTCAAATAATGCGACGTCTTCCTGACTTCCTCTATGGAGGCCACCTATTTTTTTTTTAAATATTTTTTTTACATTTTTAATTATGTAAATAACAAATTTTATAATTATTTTATTTTATTTTTTAATTTTAATTATTATCAATTTTGTCAAAGGTCTTACTTTGTTAGTTGAAACTTCACAAGTTTCTCCCAACTTATCAAGGTTCAAACCTTGATATTATAAATATTTTTCCACAATTACCCATAAAACCGCAATGAGTATAGGGAGATTTCTTCCAGTGTTGGAAGTAGACTTTTTCTGATTTAGATTTAAGATATCTTGATTGCACTATAGAGCTTGATCTCGGCAAATTCTGACAACCCTCTGTTCCACCAGATCCACCAGATGTTAAATTTATATGTATATATGTGTGTGTATATATATAAGAATTTTTATTCTTACTTTTAGTTTTTTTCTTATAAAAATTAATTTTGAATTTTATTTAAGTTTGAGCGTTAAAATTTTGACAATATGAATTAAATTGACGAGATTATAATAATTTATATTTTTTTATATTTAATTAGATACATATAAAAGAAATATTTATCAATACATATTATAATAGAATGCGTTACAAGTAAGAGGACAAATATATCTTTATCAATACATATTATAATAGTATGTGTTGTAAGTAGGATAATAAATATATATTTTAATATTAATATCTTATTGTTAATTAGTGGTAATAGAACCAAATATATAAAAATGAGGGTAAAATAAAATTGTTCATAAAATTTGAAAAAAAAAAAAAAGCATGCTGCCACTTGTCGCCCTCTAAAGAGCGACTGCTTAAATTATTCCACACACCAATACACACATTGGCATTTTTTAAAAGCAAAGATTAATAATGGAGAGAATATATTCCTTCAGGCTCCCCCAGCTTTTAAAAGTGTTCATACAAGGCTTCGTGTTGTAAAGCGACTGGAGTCGTACTGTATTTAGCTAGTGTCTGAAAAGAGAAATATTTTACATTCAACTGGGGAAGAATACAAGAGAAGAGTGTTCAAGCAACAGGTTAATGAGGAGGTTATGCAACTTATGCTAGATCTCAACATTCAAGTTCTTCTTTTGTCCATAATAATTATATACTCGACGGAGTAAGAAATGAATCCCTGCCTCTCAGAAATCTAGAAGCTGTCCTACAAGTCCTATTTCTTCAGATACGGGAGATAGATTTACAAATATAATGGTAATTTTGAATCAAATAATTCAGAAGAATTACCATCAGTGAGGAGCAGCTGATACGTGAGCGGTTCAAAATGACTTTTTCTAACAAATAAAAAGGCATTCTTCATAAGAAATTTAATGTTTTTATGATGAAAATGACCATCATGGTTATATAATTACCAACAAAAATATGCAGATAAAAATGACAATGATGTTTCAAGCTCAACACCACTTCGAAGTCTATGCAAAGGAAAATAAATTTTTGAGTTGGCATATATTAATAATTAAAAATCAGAAAATAAACTACAGCTAATGAAATTGCAAAAAGTATCGGAGCCAGGCACGGAAGAACCTGTGGTTGTAAAGCAAATAGATCAGATGAACATAAGAGTAGGCGAGTTATTTTACATATTAGCAGCCTGATGTTTTAAATTGTCGAAGAATATGAAAGAACTTGTGGTTGTAATGCACAGTTGAGGTTGAAGAAAGAAACTGAGAACTTCTCGTAACCTCTGAATATCTAATGACCATTGTTAGAAGGAAGGAAGTCCTCGTCTCATTGTCGGTCTTTATCACCAACTCTAAATTCCTTATTCACTCGATTTTTCGTTTTTTGAGCACAAACCCTTTTGGGCCTTCATTGATAAACTGAATAAGCAGAGTCATTCACCCAAGTAAACCAAGTGAAGCTTGTTCTTTTGTTGTACTTGGTTGTGAGCCTCTTTTTCCTCCCAGAAATACTTTCGTTCCTATACTGTAATGGGACCACATGGGAGATGAAACTTTCACTAAGCTATGAAAAAATTCATCGCATTTAGGGTATTTGTACAGCCCTAAATATTCACATATTTTTCCATCTTGTTATCAAATATGTTATTTTAAAAAAAGCCCAGAAAAATATCAAGTGTAATTATAATGACCGAACCACCATTCTAAAACTGACCGATACGATTTATAGGAGAATATTATTCATAACTATTTTTAGAAAGAAAAATTATCGGAGTAGAGAAAATGACCAAACTAACAAAACAACATGCATATCAAGTATAATGGAGAATTTTTTATAAGGGATAATACTCATTTTATCCTCTCCAATAAAGATACTGTATTAAAAAATAATAGTTGGTGCTATCGACCATTTGTAAATATATATAGGGGGAATTGCAATAACTTTCCGTGGATATAGGTGTAATTGCATTAAATTATGAGAATATATGATAATAGCAATAATTCCTCTTTGACCAATTGACCGACCATTATGCATTGTTTAAATCTCACGGAAATAGTACATTGTCTGTTTTACCTTTAGAGTACTTTTTGGCTGGTGTGAGGTTATGTGACTGGTGTTTGACAATTGACGTGATGGTTAATATTTTAATAGTTTGACCATTCTACCCTTGATGAAATTTAATTTTTTTGCACAAAAACTTTCATTTTCCATTAAATCATTAAAATAATTAAAAACAATTAACAAATAAAAATAATTCTAAAAATAAAAGACTTAAAAAAAAAGGGACCATATGAGATCTGGTCTATTAGATGGGATAAAAATATCTCCATCCAATGGACCAGATCATCTAGTCCATTGCCAAAAAAAGAAAAAGAGTTTTTTTTTTTTTTAAGAATTCAAAAGAAGAAGAGAGATGGTTTCAGAATGCCTCCATTGCCCAAAAAAAAAAAATTTAAGAATTCTAAATAAAATTTAAAGATGATGGTGTAACCATCTTTTTTTTTTTTTTTTTTCTTTTTCTTCTTCCCTTATCTTTTTCTTCTTCATTTTCCTCCAGAGATCTGCTCCACTCGCCCGCAGATAGAGCGTCGCTCCATCTGCGGGCGATGGAGCGGCGCTCCATCAATGGAGCGCTGGTGATCTGCTCCACCTCTGATTTTTTTTTTCTTTTTTGTGGTTATGGCATCGATGGAGTGCTGCTCCATCGCCGATGAAGCACTTCTTTTTTTTTTTTTTTAGTTGTGGTTAACTGGTTGTGATGTTTGTTTTTGGGTGTGGATGTGCTGTGGTTTTAATTGTTTTTAGCTGGATTGATTGATGGTTGATTAGGGAAGATGAAGATGAGAAGAAAAAAATCTGAATTTGTTTTGATGAAAATTTTTTTGATGAAAAAAAATAATCTGGAATTATTGTTGAAGAAGAAGAAGATGAATTTTTTTTGATGAAAAGTGATGAAAAAAAATATTCTGGAATTATTGTTGAAGAAGAAGAAGATGAAAATTTTTTGATTGAAAAATGATGAAAAAAAATTTTGAAATTATTATTGAAGAAGAAGAAGATGAAAAATGATGAAAAAAAAAATAATCTGGAATTCGCGCCAACTAATGAAGCCAAATGAGCGCCATCATATTTGATGAAATTTTTTCTGATTGATTTGAACACTGAGTTGATGTTTCAAGTTTTAAATTTTAAATTTTATTCATTTTATATATCAGTAAGGTATAAAGAAATAAGTACCCTTCCCGCCTTACTAACAAACGTTACTTAAACGGTGCACAATGGTTAGTCAATTGGTCAAATGGGAGTTATTGTTATTATCATATATTTTTAGAGTTTAGTGCAATTCCACCTATATTCACGGGTAGTTATTGTAGTTTCCCCATATGTATATATAAAAATTTATTATCAACAATAATTATTTTTTAGAAAATGGTTATAGTCAATAATGGTCTAATATATCAAATTTTAATTGGTAATTAAATTATAAATTTAATTTAAAATCAATGTCCTAATTTACCACGATACTTTAGTCTTTCATTTATTTTCGTCACCGAAATGATATTAGTATAAACTAGAATTAATAATTGTAATAGTTGATGACAGATTCCCTTTGTCTTTTTATAAAAGAAAATAACAAACTACAAAGTACAAAGTTTATATTCAATAATGGTCTGACCTGCCAAATTCATATTATAACTAAACTTTAAATCATAATTGTTTCACCACTAAACTTCTTTCTAGCATTAGTTTCATCGACATTCTTCAAGCCGTCATAAAACTCTAGCAACTCCATGAGGGCCATTGTTAGGAAAATTAACCTTCCCAAAACCTCCCTAGAAATATGTTAAATATCAGAAATTACAGAGAAATGAAATAGAAAATAATAACAATCACCACAACAGAATAATTTACGTGGAAAACTCCAAAACCAGGAGAAAAACCACGGCCCTCAGAAAGAAATTCACTATGTGATAAATTATTACAATCACATAGACTATTCTCTCAAGACTACCACACCAATACACTCACACTCTCTCAAAGCATAAAATAATTCTCACCTCTCTACACTCTAAAATAAGAGAAACAAGAAAGGAATTTAATTAGAATTAAATACAATTCTTTAAGTGTATTTAATTGGTGCAATTAGAAACTAAAGACTTGATCTCCTTATATAGCCTTGAGAAGCCTTGACATATTCTTATTTTTCCAATGTGGGATTCATATCCCTTCATTGCCTTCTCATTTGCTCTCACAATTTTGCCAATTTTTCAACAAATCTCCACCTTGGCAAAATACAGGAAACCTCCGCCCTTCCGCTGCAACTTTCATGCAACCATTGTCAATACCGACAATCATAATTCTCAACCCAGAGAACTATCATACTCCGCCGCAACTTTCATGCAACCATTGTCTATACCGACAATCATAATTCTCAACCCAGAGAACTATCATACTCCACCATAAAAGTATACCACTTAGAATTAATCACCAATTCTAAGATTTCCACCTCGGCACATGTCGAACAAACTTACTGAAATTTATGGTGCAACTCCCATGTTGGCTTTCCCCGGAAGTTCTTCAGCCATCGACATAATTCTACCACACACCTTGCATCAATGCTGCCAACCAATGCCCGTGTGCAAACTTCCCACTAGTAGTGTCACATCCTTTTTCATAGCACCTAGTGATATGCTACAAGGATGTACATATCCTTCTCAAAGGATAAATTCAGTGTCTTCACAAGACACACTATTAGCTTGATTGTTGGAGCTACCTGCCGAACCTGCTCCACCGTTTTGACAATTTTTCTTAACGTGCCCAGATTGCCCACACGCCCAGCAAAATATTTTCTTCCTGGAGTTATTCTTCTTCCAATTGCTCCCATTGCTAGCTACCAATGCTGTGTCTTCTGATGAAGTACGACCTCCACCCTTCAGCCTTCTCTCCTCAGAAAGGAGTTTACCGGTAACTTCTGCAAAATTTAGAGTCTCCTTCCCATATACCAAAATAGGTTTCATATGTTCATAGGAAGATGGAAGAGACAATATAAGCCTTAATGCTTTATCTTCGTCTTCAATTTCAACTCCAATAGACTCCAGTTCAGAAACAATACCATTGAGAACACTCAGATGATCTGAGATTTTTGCACCTTCCTCCATACGCAGAGTATGAAACTGTTCTTTCAGGTACAACCGATTTGAGATGCCTTTTGCCTGATACAACCCTTCAAGTTTTTCCCAGAGTTCCTTGGCTGAATGTATTCCATGCACATTTGCAAGAACATTCTTGGCCAAGCACAGACGAATCACACTTGCAGCTCTCAAATCCATTTCTTCCCAATCTTCATTGCTCATACTAGACTCACATTTACTGGAATCACTTAAAACAGAGCCTGATTTCTCCTTCAATACCTTGTGTAACCCAGATTGTATTAACACATCCTTGACTTGCACTTGCCACAAGCCAAAATTAATCTTTCCATCAAATTTCTCTACACCAAACTTCAAGGAGCTTGAAAATTTAGACATTCTAACCGTATACTGAAATAGTGCCCGTAGTCCGTGAACAGCACTCCAGGTAAGTTCCCAGGAAAGAGAGGTGGGTCACAATGGACACACTTAAATACCAAGTCTTTCCTAGCCAGAACCTTCCTTAGACAAGCACTTCCACAATACTACCACACTTAACTCCAGCAACCAAGAACAATTTAGACCAAGAACAATTCTTTTCTGATGTGGAAGATCAGACAATGCTGCAACCACAGAGCATACTAAGAATTTTCTAAAACCTCTGACACCTTAGCAACCAACCTAGGCTCTGATACCACTTGTTGGGAAAATTAACCTCCCCAAAACCTCCCTAGAAATATGCTAAATATCAGAAATTACAGAGAAATGAAATAGAAAATAATAACAATCACCACAACACAATAATTTACGTGGAAAACTCCAAAACCAGGAGAAAAACCACGGCCCTCAGAAAGAAATTCACTATGTGATAAATTATTACAATCACACAGACTATTCTCTCAAGACTACCACACCAATACACTCACACTCTCTCAAAGCATAAAATAATTCTCACCTCTCTACACTCTAAAATAAGAGAAACAAGAAAGGAATTTAATTAGAATTAAATACAATGCTTTAAGTGTATTTAATTGGTGCAATTAGAAACTAAGGACTTGATCTCCTTATATAGCCTTGAGAAGCCTTGACATATTCTTATTTTTCCAATGTGGGATTCATATCCCTTCGTTGCCTTCTCATTTGCTCTCACAATTTTGCCAATTTTTCAACAGCCATCCTCTTCTTCTCGATCTTTAACAGCAACTTTGACTTCCTTCTTTGCATTAAGCTTGATAGGTAGATTGTAGTTGAGTGATTTTGCAATCACCAGTGACTCGATGGATGGCAATGGCATTGAAGGTGTTTGTCGATCTACTTGAGAAGATGAAGTTGTACTATCAGCCATTATCAGTCAGTCAACAAAGAAGATCTGATACCACGTAAAGATTGATAAGCTAAATTGTTTGATATAAGCAAAGAAGCGTTTGTGAAAATGTTTGTGTGAAACTCAAGCTCTCTAGAGAAGCTTTTCTCATTCATTAATGGAGTCACATATTACATATTTTTTCTCACACTAGCTAACTTTGATCAACAAGTACTTGTCTCACTTATATACTACTCAGAAAATCAGATTCCTTTACATAACAAACTTCCCTGAATTCACGGAGAGCCAACCATTTGGCCAGCTCAATTGAATCAGTTACAATCATGCAACTTGCATGCTCACAACAGCTGCACTCCTCTACAGCTGCATCTTTCTATTATGGAATATCAGCTGTGATCTTGATATTCATGATTGACTGAGATGCTTGATCAAGAGGTAGATGCTAGAGAGACTAGAAGAGTCTGATGCCTGCTTCCAGAACTCTTAACTGTAAACTCTAATTCAGTTACAGACTTAGGGGTTATTTGTTTTTTCTACATATAACTTAAAAAAAGGTAAAAAATTATGACTTTTTACTTCATTATAAATCACTTAAATATATTTAAAATATTTTCTTTTAAAAGTATCATCTTAAATATAATATCTTTTCACTTTTATTTAATTTATATATTTTACCCTATTAATTTTTACAAATTGCTATATATATATATATAAACCATAATGAGAAAATATATAAACCATAATCACTTCTCATCCTCAAAACTTCTTGGAATCGAAAGATTAAAATATCTTCGAATAAAATTCCAAAAAAATTATTTATTTATTTTATTTATCAAATTACTCGTACTCTATATAATTTTATTTTTTGTAATGAAAAATTATAACTTTATTTGTGATATATACATCAGTTTTGTTTTTTGTTTTTTTTTTTACTTCTTGGTGTAGCTTCTCATTCAATTGCTTTTGTTTTTTTTTTTTTTAAAACTATTCAATTACTTTTGTTATTATAGATTGTAGTTCTTTATTTTCTTGTACTGTGATAATATTTTTCTTTTAAAGTAAGCTACAATAATATTACTGAAGCTCTATTCCGATTAGAAACAACAGCTTATTATAATAATAATAAGAAAAAAGAGCAAATTATTAGTGGGCCGGCCCTGGGTTGGGGAGCAAGGGGCGGCCGCCCAGGGGGCCCAATAAGTTATAATTTTATTTTATATATATATATATATATATATATATATATATATATATAAAAGAGTATTCTTATATTGGGCCTATGTTAATTTTCTTTTTTATTTTTATGTTTATTATCTTACCAAGCCACTACATATTGGGCCCATCACTAATTTTATGTTTGTGCAACAATGCAAGAGAAGTTATATTTTTGCTTTTTATTATTATATATGTTTATTCCGCCACCCATTGTGCTACACTGCTACTGTTCAACTCACGAAATCAAATAAGGTAAAATTTTGATTGTTTATTGTTTATTTGTTTAATTATTTATAAAGTTATATTATTTATTTAATTTATATATTTATTCCTATTTTCTTAAAGTTACATTCAGTTTGTTTTATAAAGTATCATTAACTGTGCAAGTAAAATTTTTTTTATAAGGTAAAAACAGTATTTTACTATTTTAGTATCCCAGTTTGTATTGTTTATAAAGTATGTAAGATTTATTTTTTTGGTTGGAAAATTATATTGTAAGTTAATTTTATTAAATATTGTTTAGGTTTTTTTTAAATTTTTTTTAGCTTTATATTTTTATTTGACTTAAATTTATTATATTTTTTAATTTTTTAAAATTGTATTGCAAGTGTTGTTTGCATGCAACTTATGAATTTTTTTTTATTTTTTTTTCAATAGATTATTTTGTTTTATTTGAGTATATCGATTTTTAATTTGAATTGTATATGAGATTTTTGTTAATTATTAATGTTTTATTTTTGGAAGGTGGAATGTTACACTCTACAACTGTAAGATTTAGACCTTTATTTATATGAGCATAAACCAGGTTATATCACTATTTGTTACATCTAGCCTTCTACTAGTTGTGTTTGATACTTTGATTCAGTAACAATGTTTTGATTAGTTCATTGATTGTGCGTAGTACTTGTACTTGAAAGTTAAAGCATCAATTATGTTTCCTAGAAAACATAAATCGGGTTGTCAAAAAAGAAACAAAAGAAAAAAGATTGAATAGATGGTTCAATCTTAAAAGGGAGCATTTGATAAGTTTTTGAAATCTAGTTGTTTAACTCAAGATTCAATGAATGAACCAGAGCAACCAGTTAATGAAGAAGAATCAAGAGAAAATGATATGACTGAATTGAATGAAGATATTGTTGATTTGATTGATAATGAAAATGAAACTGATATAATTGCAAATGAAAATAAAACTGATCTAGTTGAGACAAAGGTTGAAGTAAGACATAATAGGCATGACTTGAATGTGAATATCTATGATCTTAGAACTTGGGATAACCTTGGTAGCAAAACAAAAGATCTTGTGGTAGAAAAGGGCCCTGTAAGAGAATATAATTTGAAATTTCCTAAGGATGGGCTCTCTAGACATTTTTCATGTCCTTATTATACAAGAAAATTGGCAAATAGAGAAAACCAAGATAGAAAATGGCTTGTGTACTCAAAGGAGGTGGACAAAGTTTATTGTTTTTGTTGTAAGTTGTTCAAATTAGCAGACCACAAAAGTATATTATTAGCTAGTGAGGGGTTGAATAATTGGAAATATTTAAGTGAAAGACTTAGACAACATGAGAACAGTTTTAAGCATCTTAGTAACATGAGGACCTGGATTGAATTGCAAATCAGATTGAAAAAGAATGAAACAATTGATAAAAATATGCAATTGCAAATTAGAAAAGAGAAAGAACATTGGAAATAGGTTTTAGTGAGAATTATTTCTATTGTGAGGTGTCTTACATCTCGTGGTTTGGCTTTCCGTGGAGAGAATGAGAAAATTTACCAAGATAGAAATGGTAATATTTTGGGGCTGCTTGAACTGATTGCTGAGTTTGATTTGATTATGTAGGAGCATTTTAAATACATTCTTAATAAAGAGATTCATCATCATTATCTGAGTCATAAAATTCAGAATGATTTAATTGCTTTGTTAGGTTCTAAGGTTAAGAGCTCTATAATTCAGAAAATTACAAATGCCAAATATTTTTCTGTGATACTTGATTGTACCCCAGATGCAAGTCACAAAGAGCAAATGAGTCATTCGACGTGTAGATGTATCAAATAGTTCGGTGAAAGTTGAAGAGTATTTTCTGGAGTTTTTGAAAGTTGATGATACAACTGGTTTAGAGCTTTTTAATTAGTTATTAGCTGTGTTGAAGTCTCTAAAACTTAATGTTGATAATGTAAGAGGACAAGGCTATAATAATGGGTCTAATATAAAAGGAAAACACCAAGGTGTTTAAAAGAGGTTGCTTAAAATTAATCCTAGAGCATTTTTATGTCATTTGCTTGTCATTATCTTAATTTAACAATTTGTGATATGGCTAATTCCCGTGTTAGAGCTAAGTCATTTTTTGGTGTGGTGCAATGCATATATACTTTGTTTGCTAGCTCTACAAAGAGATGAAATTTTTTTCAGGATTTTGTGCATCACTTAACTTTGAAATCATTGTCAGCAACTAGATGGGAAAGTCATGTTGATAGTATTACAACCATAATAACTCAAGCTAGTGATATAAAAGATGCTTTGATTGAATTGGCAAGAGTTAATGAATATCCAAAAATAAGCAGTGAAGCTGAAAGTTTAGCAACACATGAACTTGAGAATTTTGAGTTTTTGTTGGCAATGACTGTATGACATAATATTTTAAGGAAGATTAAGGAAATTAGTAAAATTTTGCAATTTGAAGATATTCAAATTGATGTTGCAATAATGAATTTGAAGTTGCTGATTTCTTATTTTGAGAAGTACAGGGAACATGGTTTCACAGATGCTATGGAGAAGGCCAAAGAGATTGCATTTGATTTGAAAATTAATCCTATCTTTCTTGAAAGACGGAAGCCTTATAGAAAAAGACAATTTGATGAATCTGAACATGAAGACATCTCACTGTCTGCTGAAGAATCATTCAGGGTTAATTATTTTCTGGTTGTTGTTGATATTGCTCTTTCTTCTTTGAAGAGTAGGTTTGAATAACTAGAAGCATTTAAAGGTATTTTTAGATTTTTATTTGATCCGAAAAACTTGGTTATGATGGAGTATAACAGATTGCGAGAATGTTGTTCTAACCTTGAAGCTGCTTTAACACTTAACAACCAATCAGACATTATTGCAGATGAATTGTTTTCTGAGTTGTAGGTGTTGACAATGTACTTACCTGAAGCAACAAAGACAGCCATTCAAATTCTTGAGTTTGTGGAATCTTTGAAGTGTTTTCCAAACATTTCAATTGCTTATAGAATTTTGTTAACTATTTCTGTAACTGTTGCATTCGCTGAAAAAAGTTTTTCTAAACTTAAATTGTTGAAATCTTATTTGCGGTCAACTATGTCATAGGAGAGGTTGAATGAATTGGCCATCTTATGCATTGAAAAGAATATGTTGGATAAGTAGGATTTTCAAACTATTATCGATAATTTTGCATCTCAAAATGCTTCAAGATCCAAAGTCTTTTTGTGATTGTTTCTACTTATTGTATTCTTGATATCTAGGAGTTTCTAATTGGAATATGCAGAGGATGCAAGAGGAATGACAATAGTACAGTTAAAAGAATTATAAAAGATGTGAATTCGTCTATGTTTAGATGGAAGATTATTAGTTAGCAAGTAGCAAAATACTTTTGTCATGTAATAGGTTTATTTTGTTGAGCTTTTGTAAGCTGCTTTTTATAAATTTATTTTTCTTTATCCAGCTTTTGTAATGACTACTTTTAATTTTAATAAAATTAAAGGCGTGATGGCCTAGCCTCCCATTGGGTTCCAGCTATAAAAAATATATGTCTAGTAAAAATTTTGTATTTATTAGAATTTATCGAAGTATAACATGTTAGGAGCCTCATTTTCAGTTGATCCCCGGGCCACCAAAAAGTCAGGGCCGACCCTGCTTATTACAAACTTAAAACCGATAGGTTACAAATTTATTGCAATATGATGATGATAAGCTGCCAATCAAAATCTAACACCAAGCAGTAACTACAAATTTAGAAGATTAGATCAAGTGTTTATGCAACAACTTAGAGACTAAATTGCAAATCAACTTTATAAGTATTTGATTTATTTTGTTTAATCTTACTGATGTAGTCCTCAAAAATCGCTCGGGGACACGGGGCACTACAACCTGCAAAGACAGAACGCACGTGACCGGCAGGACGTCTGGGACACCGGGGTGGTGCCGGCCAAAGTCACTCCGACGGTCAAGTTAGTGAATGCTAATAAAGGCGTAATGTTTGTAAATGGGGATGAGTGAGGAATACTTCCTGCTACCTTCACAATTGAGGTTTTTCTGGTCAAAGGAGGTGTATGGTCGGAGGGTGATCGGAGAAGCTCAACAATGGCCGAAGAGTGAGGTTTTTCTTTTTTAGTAATCTCTTTATCTCAGTTTTTTGTCCCCCCTTTCTTGTGAGGGATTATCCTCCTCTTTATAGGAGACTGGCGCTTCTTCCTCTTGAGAGATCTCATCATTCTCTCTTCTCTGTCTTCCACTAAGAAAGTATCTGGGTGCTCCTTTTGATTTTTCGGCTGCCATCGAGTGTCATTATGACTTTGTAGGACCCGTTTTAAAGTAGATCTCAATCTGATCTCCCTCGGGGCGACGGAGATGCTATGTCGTACGACATGTAGGTTTTCTTTGTCATCCTGGGCCATGATTGGGTGATGTAGCACGGTCGCACTACATAAGGGTACATGTCGTGCGACAAAGTCTTCAAACTGGTATATCGTCGTATGAATGCTTCATGTCGTGCGACAAGGTCTTCATACTGATACGTCGTCGTATGACTGCTTCATGTCGTGCGACATAGTCTTCATACTGATACGTCGTCGTATGACTGCTTCATGTCGTGCGACATAGTCTTCGAACTGACATCTATATAAAAGTTCTCCATGTCGTGCGACTTGGTTTCTATGCCGAGACTCAGTCATACTTCATGAGTTTAGTCCCACTTTTAGGCTATGGGCTTTGTCTTTAGGCCATACCTTGGGCCAGACATATTTTGGCTACTACAACTGACAAATATATTTTAATAGAAAGATTCAAATATTTGTATCGCGGTAGTAGCAAGCTAGATATATTTATATTATTGTTTATAATTGTGATTGAATGGAATAATTATGCTACAATATGAGGCTTTACAGATATCTCGAGACTCTTAGCTTCTAAAAGAAAAATCATTTTTTGATAATAATAATTTATTATATTTTCATCATGAATAAAATCTTTTTAATATATACATAAAAATGCTTTAGAATTTATAAAATTATTTAGTTTCAGTTATTTGTACCATAGCAAATAAAAATACATAATAAGGGTATAAATGTCAAATTATCTGTTTTCAGATATTTTTATTTTTAAAAAACAAACAAGTTGACACCATATTCAGTGGTTTTAAAAAAAAATAAACATGTCATTTAGATTTTTGATTTTAGTTCCCATTCAATCTTCAGTAAAATTCAGAACTATTCAATTTTAAAAAAAAAAAAAAAACAAACACCCCTGAGCTTCTCGATCGATACTAGCTGAGGTTGCTTTTGACTCAAGGTAGCTCTGATTTAGCTCACTTACTAGCTCTATAGTTACTTTCTTTAAAATATAAAAATTTGATAGGATTCTAAGATATTATCTATTTAACTGAAAAACTAACAAAAAGTTTGTCATTATTACCAATTGATTGTGAATAATAGATTAAATAAAAAATTCATATAACTGACAATAACGTTTGTCATTTTCAAAACAAGAACACTCTTATTTGTGTAACTAATGGTCTAATGGCCATTCTAAAACTAACTAATACTATTTATAGAAGAATATTCTTTATAACTAATTTTAGTAGGAAAATCATGGGAGAAAAAAATGGCCAAATTACCAAAACAATATGAGTATCGGTTATAATTGAGAATTTCTTATAACTGATAAAGCAAAATTTATTGTAATGAGAATTTAATTGACGTCATATCGACCATTTATAAATATGTATATATAAAATTTATTGTCAGCAATTATTGTTTTTCAAAATATAATTATAGCCAACAACGGTGTAATATGCCAAATTCTAATTTTTAACTAATGAAATCGATGCCTAATTAACCTAAATACATTAGTGTTTTCACTTGCTTACATCATTACTCAATGATATTAATACCAAGAAGAACTAATAATTTTAAGGGTAGGTAATGAATTCTTTTGTCTTGTATATAAAAAAAAATTAACTACTAAGGTAGTTTGCAATTATTCGCCTAACGACAATTTGAAAATAAGAAAATATATAGTTTATAGTAAATAAGGGTCTGACCCGCCAAATTTATATTATAACTAACTTTAAATCAAAATATTTCACCACTAAACTCTTCTCTAGCATTAATTTCCTCCGCCTTTTTCAAACCATCATGAGAACCCTAGCGCCTCTCTAATGGTCGTCCTCTCCTTCTCCACCTTTATCACCAACTTTAATTGACAACAATGCCAATCATTTTCAAAACAAGTGCACTCCTATTTGAGTGATTAATGTTTTAATGACCATTTTAAAACTAACTGATACGATTTTTTTGGAAGAATATTCTTTATAAATATTTTTAGTAGGAAATATCATCAGAGTAGAGAAAATGACCCAAATACAAAACAACACGTGTATTAGTTATAATGGAGAAATTTTTTTTTTTAAAACCGATAATACTCTTTTTGTCCTGTCCAAGGAAAACACTATATTAAGAATTAATAATTAGCATCCTATCGGCAATTTGTAGATATGTATATACAAAATTTATTGTCAGCAATTATTGTTTTTTTAAAAAAATGGTTATAGTGAACAGTGGTCTAATATGCCAAATTTAAATTCATAACTAGATTATAACTTCAATTTGAAATCAATGACCTAATTTACCTTGATATTTAGTGTTTCATTTAATCTCATCATCACCGAAATGATACTCGTATGAGTTATGATCAATAATTGCAATGGTTGAAAACGGGTTCTCTTTGTCTTATATATAGGAAAATAATTATATATAAAGGTAGTTTGTGGCCTAACGACAATTTAAAAGAAATAAAATATAAAGCTTATATTCAATAACGGTAAGGCCCGCCAAATTCATATTGTAACTAAATTTTAAATCATAATCATTTCACCACAAAATTCCTCTCTAGCATTACTTTCCTTGTCATTCTTTAAGCCATCATAAAAACTTTGGCAACTCAATCAGGGCCATCTTCTCCTTCTCGATCATTAACACCAACTTTGTCTTCCTTTTTCACATTCACTCTATTTTTCATTCCTTGACCAGGAACCCTTGATGGGTCTTCATTAACCCAATGTATGGGCACAACAGTGAGTCCTTCACTTGAGTAAACCAATCGAAACTTGTTCTTCCTCTTGTTCTTGGCGGTAAGCCTCTTATTCCTCTCAGCAATACTTTCATTCCTGTAATGGGAGTACTGCATGTGAGACGCAAACTTCTGTGAGCTATGGAAAACTCCAAGGCATTTAGGGCATCTGTACAACCCAGATTTCTTACAAGGAAGGCTATGGGTTCTCCCATCGTACTCACGACCGTCATCAGAAGTGTTGTTATTGGTATGAGGTGTTGTTTTGTTTTCAGAATCTCTAGATACTCCCACTAGGTTCCCACTGGACACACTTATGTTAGAGCTTCGAAGGTTTTTGATATCGAGTGGGTCAAGACTAGGGTCTGACTTGTGGTTGCTATTTGGATCCAGATCCGGATTTCGACCCTTAGCTTGAGATGCATATACAGTACTCACCGGTGTAGAATCATGAATGACTCCTATATCCATATGATGATTAGTATGACCACCAAGGTCCATAATTGGAGGTGTTTTCCTCTTGATTTGTTGGTTTTGATGATGATTAGAATTATGAAAGGGCTCATTTTCAGCTAATCGATGATTAGCTTGGTTGGATACGGAGAGGAATTGGTTTCCAAAATTTGATTGGTTTTGAATTGAATGAGATATGTTACCATGTGAAATTAGTCCTTGGACACGAGCACTAGTTTTGTTGTTTGGAATGAGACTAGATAGATTAGGAACGATGTTGTTCGAATGAAGAAAACGATCTGTAGTTAAGGTTGACGAAAGCAACTGAGTAGATGTAGTAACCTGTGAATATCTAATGAGATCGTATGGATGATGGGCTAGTTGGTTTTGGACGGAGAATTCATAGTCAATGGAGCTATGAACTTGAACCTTATTTGAGGCAACGCAGGTTCTCCTCACTTCAGTCACTATTTGGTTGAATTCTAGTTGGCCAGAAACTATAGCAGTTGGGCCAGTACTTTGAGAAATCTGGCCATTCTGGCGGTGAAAATAAAAAAAGTCTACTAGGTTAAGGAAAGGGAGTTGGGAGCTGGTTAAGCCATTCCCATTCACATGTTTTTGAGTTAAATATGAGTGACTTGAAATGATCTGACCATTATGAATGCTTTCATCACCAAAACTTAATTTGAAAGGACACGAAAAAGAAGGATTTTGATTCATAGCCATGGAGATATTTGGTGAGAAGGGCAAGAAGTATATAAGAGATTGGGATGGAATTGTAATATCTCGCTAGTTTGTGTGAGAGATTGTAAGTTCATATGGTTCTTTTTATAGTCAAAGGTATTAACGATTAAATTTGATTCCGGCACAAGGAGGAAGCCTCAAAAGGAAAAAAATAATAGACAGATAGATACTGCCAAAAGAGGTCATCACCCTAGATAAGAGAGAATCTGGTTTCTTTTCTATTAAAAGGAAATAGTAATTATAAAAATATATATCTGGCAATTCCTATTCAATGTTTCTTCCTTAATGGGATATTGTGAGATTTACTTAGTTTATACTTGTATTGTTTGCTATTAAAAGCATTTAACAAATATGCTAGCCTAGAAGACTTTAATGACTAACTTAAAATAGTGTTTATTTTAAAGATTAAGCTCTTTATGAATTTATTATTTGGCTTTAAATGAATCCGTTGTTTTATATTTAATTTATTTAAACAAAATGGCATCATTACTGTATATATGAACGAATCCGGTTTCGTTTTCCATTAAAACGAAATAGTAATCATAAAGATGTATATCTTGCTTGCTAATTCAATTAGTTGGATATTTTGAGATTTATGAGTTACTTTTATTGTTTTCTCTAAAAACATTTGAAAAATATGCTAGGGTTAGAAGACTTTAATGCCTAACTTAAAATATGGTTTTATTTTAAAAATTAAGCTCTTCATGAATTTATTGTTTGGTTTCAAATGAATACATTGTTTTATATTTGATTTATTTAAATAAAATGGCATCATTACTATATATATAAACGAATCCGGTTTCTTTTTCCATTAAAACGAAATAGTAATTATAAAGATGTATATCTTGCTTGCGAATTCAATTTTTCTTGCTTAATTGGATATTTTGAGATTTACTAAGTTTGCACTTTTATCGTTTTCTCTAAAAATATTTGAAAAATATGCTAGGGTTCTTCATAAATTTATTGTTTTCCTTCGAAGGGAACTCGTCAGCTATATATTTGATTTATTCAAACAATAAGGAGAAATGAGGACAACCTATAGAATTTTATCTAAAGAAACATGGACAATTTCATATTGTATTATTATTTGAAAATCTTCGATACTTTAAAATTATTGCAGTACATGGCTAGCTTTGGTAAAGAAAATTTAAATATTAACAAAAATTAGATAGAAACATTTTAGACTCTAAGACCTTATACGAACATGATACACTTTTCATGTTGTCAATCGCTGGACTGCAAATGGGGTTATATATATATTCTTATAATTTGTCTATTTACTAATTAAAGTTATATATGGATACAATAAGCAATGTCTCGCTACACATTGGAGCTGGCAATTATAGGTTTGGAAAAACTACTTCCAACCTTTGGAGGCAACTAACTAAAGTACGTTTAACCCATGACCCATGACTTCAACTGAAATCGAGAACGCTGAACTGTCTTTGTGTTTGTAAAACCCATGGCTCAATCTTGAGCTCTAACACCAATTGTAGAGAATTTAACCAATTCCCTACACAGTGGAAGCAATAATCTAGATGCAAACACAAGTAAAGACGAAGCACAAAAACAATAATTTTACGTGATTCGGCAATACATTTATTCATGCATCCGCTGAGCGTAACTGTACTCAATCCACTATGAAAGAACTGATTATAAAGACAAAGCTTAAAAACTCACATTTTTTTTCCTTTTTACGTGAGTATACCCTTTGCCAATCTCTTTTTTCTCACTAGTGTTGTTCCTTTTCTCTCATCTTACAAAACCCTAACATTACATAGGTATTTATATAAGAAAAACTAGGCCAAAACGACCTAGGAAAGACTTCTAAACTGGCTAGATTTCGAACTCAAAATAAAATCCTTAACGAATTAGGTTTCCCTGTTTCGACCAATGGCGTGACCATTGGTCGCGGTGGCTAAATCTGAAAGCTCTCTACTGCTTTCTACTGCCAGTCGCATGAGTTGTGGCTTGACTATTGGTAGCATTCCCTAACTCACGGGTGCCTCTATCCCTGTATGCAAAGCAAAACTTCTCTTTCGATTCAAACTTCACAAAATCCAACAGCTTTATATGAAGCCATTTTCGGTATGGATGAGTTGTACTTGTAACAGTAGTTAGCAGGTGATTTAGCACGTGTTTGGCTCTATAATTACTTTCTTCAAAAATATAAAAAGATAGGATTCTATGATATTCTTGCTTCTTTTAGGATAAATTCACTATTTTTCAAATTTAAGTTCAAATATTGCTAGTCAACTATAAGCTAATTCCGACATGTCACAAAGTTGATGAACTCATCATATAAAAGAATAATCACATATTAAGAACAACGTTGTCAATAGAAATCCAAACCCAATGAGATGTGTCCATGACATGTGGCCTAAGAGGAAGAAAAAGATTTAGATATCAAGTTACTATGGGTAATTTCTCAAAGTTGATTTAATGATCAAATTAAAGCATAATTGTTTTCCAAATTTTCTTTAAGATTGAATTTCTAACCATTGTGGAGATAACAAGTACATCTCCAAATTTTATCTGTTTAACTAAAAAAGTAACAAAAAGTTTCTATTTCTCAGTTTTAATTTCATTATTACTACTTTGATTGTGAATAATACATTAAATAAAAAATTTGTATAACTGACAACAATGTTTCTCATTTTCAAAATAAGAATACTCTTATATGTGTAATCAAAGGTCTAACGACCATTTTAAAACTAACCGATACGATTTATAGGAGAATATTCTTTAGGAAAATCATGGGAGTAGGAAAAATGGCCAAACTAACAAAACAATTTGAGTATCCGTTATAATTGGGAATTTTTAATGATCGAGAATGCAAAATTTATTGTAATGAGAATTAATAATTGACATCCTATGACCATTTGTAAAAATGTATATACAAAATTTATTGTCAGCAATAATTGCTCACCTCTGTTGCATCCTTGAAGAATGTCAGTGGATCCTGGAATTCTGATCTGATTAGGCAGTCCTTCCATGAGCAAGAGGCGGAAGCAATTCTCAGCATCGATCCCTCCTTCCAGCCCCTTTGCGTTGGACTCTTACTGCTGGCATTTCGAGAAGCTTGGCGACTACAGTGTGCGGAGTGGGTACTGGGTGTCCATGCAGATTCGTGCCAAAGCCAGTTGTTCCTCCACGACCTCCGCGGACTTGCTGTGGTGGAAGACTCTCTGGAGAATGCACATCCCGCCTAAGATCAAATTCTTTCTTTGGAAGGCCTCGTCTGGGTGGCTGCCTTCTTTGACAGTCCTTGCAGCAAGGAAAGTTCCTATTTCTCCCTCCTGTTTTCGCTGCAAGCTTGGTATTGAGACCCATGT
Source organism: Xanthoceras sorbifolium (assembly GCA_003430845.1). NCBI lineage: Eukaryota > Viridiplantae > Streptophyta > Magnoliopsida > Sapindales > Sapindaceae > Xanthoceras > Xanthoceras sorbifolium. The sequence continues at coordinate 30,999,849 of CM010620.1, read as the reverse complement.
TCATGCTCTATGGGGCTGCTGCCATTTGAAACCGGTGAGGCTGGAATTTCCCACTCTTCCGCACCTGCGCTTGCATAACGAGGGAGCTATGCAGGAGTGTTTTTGTGTTTGTCTAAGCCTGCTGCAGATTTCAGAAATGGAGGAGTTATGTATGGTGTGGTGGCGATTATGGTTCCTTAGGAACAAAGCAGTGCACTCCTCTCTTGTGCTGGATGTCGAGGATGTGGTGCCTTGGTCAAGAGCCTATTTGGCTGATTTGCGCGCAGCCCCCTTCTCTGTCCGTCCCCCCAAGCTGCTGCGTCTTGAGAAGTGGGTGGCGCCTTCCCCTGGATGGTTCAAACTAAACTCGGATGCAGCCGTTGATGTTTTGAATAATCGAATTGGGTTAGGTGTGGTTATTCGAGATGGCCATGGTGTGGTAGTGGCTGCTCTAGCTAAGGGGCTCAACTCTCTGCTTTCTGTGGATTGGGCTGAAAGCCTTGCCATTTTGGAAGGCATCAGATTTGCTCACTCTTTGGGTATAAGTCCAGTGGGAGTGGAATCAGATTCAGCTTCTGTAGTAGGCTTGATCAACAAGAAAGCGCCTCCTAGCTCTGAACTTGGGCTTATTATTTCTGATATCCTTTCGTTTGAGGGTTTTCTTTCAGTCCGTCAATTTTCTTTCCGGCCCGGCAATGTAATCGGGTTGCCCATGACTTAGCCAAGTTGGGAGTCAATGTTCTGTCTCCTTGCGTTTGGGTTGAAACCACTCAGCCGTGTGTGGAGGAGTTGGTTAACTCAGAGTTGGTTTTTTGTTCTTGAGATCAACTCAGAGTTGGTTTTTTGTTCTTGAGATCAATATATTTTCCTTTCCAAAAAAAAAAAAAAAAATGGTTGTAGCCAACAACAGTCTAATATGTCAAATTTTGATTTTTAACTAATGAGATCTAAATACAACAGTTCCTTATGTCGTTCCTAAATGATATTAATATCAGGTATAATTAATGATTTTAATGGTAGGTAACGAATTCTTTTTGTCTTATTTAGGAAAAAAAAAAAAAAAAGCTACCGAGATAATTTGCAATTAATGGACTAAAAATAAGAAAATACAAAGCTTATAATAAATAATAGTGTAACCCGCCAAATTTATATTATAGCTAACTTCAAATAATAACTATTTCACCATTAAACTCCTCTCTAGCATTAATTTCCTCCTCGTTTTTCATGGCCTCATGAGAACTCTAGCACCTCTCTCAAGGTCGTCCTCTCCTTATCCACTTTTATAACCAACTTTAACTTCCTTGGTTTTTCGCATTTACTCGATTTTTCTTTCTTTGACAACAAACCCTTGGTTGGTTTTCATTGACAGAATGTATGGCCATAACAGTGAACACTTCACCTGAGTAAACCAAGTGAAGCCTGTTCTTCTTTTTGTACTTGGCGTTAAGCCGCTTACTCATCTGACCATTACTTTTGTTCCTGTAATGGATGTACCGAATGTGAGATGCAAATTTCTATGATCTATGAAAAACTCTAAAGCATTTAGGACATCAGTACAACCCATATTTCTTGCTAGGGAGGCTATGGGTTTTCCTATCGTCTCACGACCATCATCAAAAGAGTTGTTATCAGTGTGAGGAGTTATTTTGTTTTCAGAAGCACTAGATACTCTCGTTGGGTTCCTACTCTATGATAGTGTTTTCAAGGTTTATGATACCAAGTGGGTCAAGACTAAGGTGTGACTTGTGGCCGGGATTTGGATCAAGATCCGGATTTTCAACGCTTAACTTGAAATGCAAATATAATATTCACCAGTGAAGGATCATGAAAAATTTCCTTATCCATATGATGATGAGTATGACCACCAAGGTCCATAAATGGAGATGTCTTTCTACACACTGGTCGGTTTTGATGAGGATTAGAGTTATGAAAGGGCTCATTTTCAGCTAATCAACGATTAGCTTGGTTGGATACAATGAGGAACTGTTGGTGGGATGGTATGGTTTGAGGTCACTTGTGGTGCACCTCTGAGAGAGATTTCGAAACACACAAAGAAGGAGAAGATTTTATTTCTCTCTTTATCAACTTACACCACTCCACACTTATTTAATACAACCTTCATTCCTTTATATAGGAAATGAGATAAATAAAAAACAAAATAACAATAAAAAACACATGCAGATTACAGCTGGGGAGATAAGGGTTGTTGGAGTCAATTGTGGTAGTTGAGTCAATATTGCATGGCTTCTAGCAAGTTTGATTTCAACAATGGTGGATGGCTTCTAGAATGGTGGTTGTTGAGTCCATGTTTGTAGGCTTCTAGAGGCAAGTTTAATTTTCAACATCCCCCCTTAAACTTGACTCTCATTGTTTCGTCATACCGAACATGGACTTCAGTCTTGAAAACACATCATGTTTGAGTGGCTTAGTGAAAATATCAGCAACTTGATCATATATCCTGCAAGAGACTAGTTCCACCTCTTTGTTCTTCACATGCTCTTTGATGAAATGATACCGCGTATCAATGTGTTTGCTTCTCTCATGAAATACTGGATTCTTTGCTAGTGCAATCGCTGACCGATTGTCGATGTAAACCTCTGTAGGATTAACTTGTGGAAATCCTAAGTACTCCAACACATTCCTTATCCATATACCATGACAGACAGCTGAGCATGCAGCAACGTACTCAGCTTCATATGATGACAGTGTCACAATAGCTTGCTTTTTGGATGACCATGTGAATGTTGTATCTCCCATAAAAAACGTAAAACCTGTCGTGCTTTTACGTTCATCCAGATCTCTTCCCCAATCACTATCTGAATAGCCAGTCAACCTGCAATCTTCACATTTTGTATACAACATACCATCATTAATGGTACCTTTTATATAACGGAGTATCCTCTTTGCTGCATTTAGGTGAGACTGATCAGGAGTCTCCATGTATCTGCTGACTAATCCAACTCTATAGAGTATATCTGGCCTGGTACACGTTAAGTATCTCAGACTTCCAACCAAGCTCTTGAAATAGGTCGGATCAACATCTCCTATTTCATTCTTTGTTAATTCCAATCCTGTTTCTACTGGAGTTGTAACAGGATTACATTTTTCCATACCAAATCTTTTCAGAATTTCTTTAGCATAGATACTCTGGGAGATGAAAATACCTTTTTCACTCTACACAACTTCAATTCCGAGAAAATGAGCCATTAGACCAATGTCAGTCATCTCAAATTCTTTCACCATTCTCCGCTTGAAATCTTCAAACATGGTTGGATTGTTACCGGTGAAGATCAAATCATTAGCATATAGGCATGCATATAACATACTTCCATCAGTTTCTTTCTTCAAATATAGTACATGCTCATCCAGACATTTATCAAATCCGTTTTTCTGGAAGTAATCATTAATCCTCATGTTCCATGCACGAGGTGCTTGCTTCAGACCATATAGAGCTTTCTTCAGTCTGTATACTTTATCTTCTCTGCCTTTCTTCACATATCCAGGTGGTTGTTCCACATAGATTTTTTCTTCAAGAAAGCCATTCAGGAATGCTGACTTTACATCAAGTTGGTAAATTTTCCAACTTCTCTGGGCTGCCAAAGATATTAGCAATCTGATGGTCTCTAGTCTGGCAACTGAGGCAAAGACTTCTCCGTAATCAACTCCTTCCTTCTGCTTATAGCCTTTTGCTACAAGTCTTGCTTTGTATCTCTGGACTTCTCCTTTGGTATTTCTTTTTGTCTTGAAGACCCATTTCACTCCGATGGTTTTTCGACCTTTTGGGAGATTAGTCAACTCTCATGTCTTGTTCTTTTCAATAGATTGAATCTCTTCATCCATTGCACTTCTCCATTTTCCTTCTTGGTTAGCCTCTTCAAAGCTCACTGGATCACTTGTCATCAACAGACAATACAGAGTAATATCTTCTTCCACCTGTTCTGTTTCTTCATACAGATCTTCTAGACTACGTGTCCCTCTAGGCCTCATATCAGAGAATTCACGTTCAATTGGTAATGGAGCATCATACCTTTGTGGTAAAGGGAAACCATGTTGAGGAGTCTGCTGATCTCTTGGGATTTGTGGCTTTGTAGCCACTTCTCTTGTCTCTCCTTCATGTACTAACTCTGTACTTGTGGAAGTTTTGGTCTGATCCCAATTCCAGGATTCATTTTCTTCAAAAATGACATCCCTGCTGAAGATTACTTTCTTGGTGACTAGGTTGTGTAGCCGGTAACCCATAGTTCTGTCACCGTATCCAACCAGGATACACTTTTCTCCTTTATCTTCAAGCTTGCTTCTTCTTGCTTCTGGGACCTTGATGTAGGCAATGGAGCCAAAAACTCTAAGGTGGCTCACACTTGGTTTGTGCGTGCTCCATACTTCATGCGGTGTCTTTGTATCAAGACTCTTCGTAGGACATCTGTTTAGTAGATATACTGCACACAAGACTGCTTCAGCCCAAAAACTTTTAGGCATATTTTTATCCTTTAACATGCTTCTGGCCATGTTAAGGATTGTTCGATTCTTCCTTTCAGCTACACCGTTTAATTGAGGAGTATAAGCTGGTGTAAACTGATGTCTGATTCCTTGTTGCTTGAGAAATTCCTGGAAAACACCTGCAGTGTATTCTCCACCTTGATTTGATCTCAGTGTTTTGATGTAGTAGCCACTTTGCTTCTCCACAAGAGTTTTAAACTCTTTGATGTAACCAAATACTTCAGACTTCCTTTTAAGAAAATAAACCCAAGTCTTCCTGCTGTAGTCGTCAATGAATGTAAGGAAGTATTGATTCTGTCCATTTGATACCGGCGTCAATGGACCACACACATCTGTGTGAACGAGCTCAAGTGGCATGGTTGCTTTCCAATTTGCCTCCTTTCCTAAGCTATTTCTGTATTGTTTGCTGAGAACACAACTTTCACAGATCTCATTAGGGTGATGGATGTTTGGCAATCCTTTCACCATCTTCTTACTTCCCAGCTACTTCAAACTTTCAAAATTGAGATGTCCATACCTGAGATGCCATAGCCAGTCTTTGTCATTGATGATGGCTGTTAAACACCTTGGCGTATCATGGTGAATTGCGAGAGGAAACATCCTGTTCTTCGTCATCTGGACTCGAGTAACCAGCTTTCCTTGAGCATTTGTAATGGTGAGTTGCATATTTTGAAGGCTAATGTGATAGCCTTTCTCCAAGAGTTGTCCGAGACTCAGGATGTTTGTCTTCATGTCTGGAACATAATAAACATTGGAGATGAAAGCATGATCTCCATTCTTCTGCTTGATCATAACATCTCCCATTCCTTGGACAGGGATTTTAGAGAGGTCACCAAATGAGATTTCTCCATGAACTTTCTCATCAAGTTCAGTGAATAAGTCTTTTCTGCCAGTCATATGGTTGCTGGCTCTAGAATCAAGAAACCAAACATTTTGGTTTTGATAGGTTGAGTTGTGTGCCATCAACATCAACGATTCTCCTCCAACTTGCTCTTTCTCTACAAAGTTAGAACTTTCATTTACCTCATTTGGGTTGCCTCTGCACTCGTTGCTATAGTGGCCATATTTGTGGCAATTATAGCATTGGACATTTCTTTTATCAATGATCGGACGGTTGTTGTATCCGCCTCTTCCTCCTCGTCCTCTTCCTCATGGGACATAGTTCTGATGTCCACGTCCTCCTCTATTTGTGTCTCTTCCTCCTCTGCCTCTACTTCTAGTTTCTGAACCTCTTCCACGAGATCCTCTACCTCGTTCTCTTCCTTGTTGTGAGGTCCTCCCTTGATCGTATCTTTTTTCATGGATGGAGAGCTTTGACTGGAGAGCTTGCTCTAATACTCTGTCGTCACTTCTTCTTGTGACTTTCTGCTCATGGGCTTGCAATGAACCCACTAGTTCTTTAACGGACATCGTTTCAAGATCTTTTGTTTCTTCAAGGGCCACAGCAATGAAATCAAACTTTGGATCTAATGATCGCAAGATTTTCTCCGAAATTCTCATGTCTGTGAGAGTTTCTCCATTTATTCTTAGCTGATTCGCAACGACCATCACTCGTGTATAGAATTCAGCAATGGATTCATTTGATTTCATTCGTAGGGATTCAAACTCCCCCCGTAATGTTTGAAGACGGATCCTTTTCACTTTGTCAACACCTTTGTAAGTTTTGAGAAGGGTGTCCCAGACTTCCTTTGATGACTTAGTGGATGCTATGATCTCGTCGCTTCGTCCAGTCCTTGATAGATTATGGACTTTGCTTTACAATTCTTCTTTCGATCGGCTCTAAGAGTTGTTGCTTGAGCTTCTGTCAGGGTTCCTTCAACTTCTTTGGATGCAGGTTCTGTATATCCATCTTCTACAATCTCCATAACATCTTGAGAGCCTAGTAGAGCTCTCATTTGTATGCACCAATTGTCATAGTTATCTTTGGTGAGTATTGGAATGACAATATGCGCGTTATTGTTGGCCATCAAGACTTGAAGTGCTTAGAACAATAATTTAGAGTCTGAATTTGCAAAAATGGAGTGTACGGTTGCGTCCGGAATGGTCCAAAACCTTGGAAACCACTCTGATTTTGTCAAAAAATGAGCTCGGAAGCGTCTGAACGGGCGGTCAAACTTATTTAAAAAAGTCAACCGTTGTTAACGGAATATTCCTTTGACTGACGGAATATTCTATCAGGTATAACGGCGTTAGTGACGTCAGAAACCGGGTCACCCACGGGTCGGACACGGATCGAATACCGGGTCAGATCTTGGGTCGGATCTTGAAACCGGGTCGATCCACGGGTCGGACAAGGATCGAATACCGGGTCGGACTCGGGTCGGATCTTGAAAACAGGCGAAGAAGACGACCAGAGCGTGTAGTTCACTCTCCAACTTCAAACGGCGCGTGTGGACTCTCTGGAACTCCAATTTAGGTGAGGTTTTCACCGTTGAACTCGTGAGGACGAGTAGAACACACTGGGATGCTCAAAAATGAATTTTAAGTACTTTGATTTCTGGGAAAATTCGTCTTTGGCCTCTTCGTATTTCTGATTCTCCTGCGCTCTGATACCACTGTTGGTGGGATAGTATGGTTTGAGGTCACTTGTGGTGCACCTCTGAGAGAGATTTCAAAACACACAAAGAAGGAGAAGATTTTATTTCTCTCTTTATCAACTTACACCACTCCACACTTATTTAATACAACCTTCATTCCTTTATATAGGAAATGAGATAAACAAAAAATAAAATAACAATAAAAAACACATGCAGATTACAGCTGGGGAGATAAGGGTTGTTAGAGTCAATTGTGGTAGTTGAGTCAATATTGCATGGCTTCTAGCAAGTTTGATTTCAACAATGGTGGATGGCTTCTAGAATGGTGGTTGTTGAGTCCATGTTTGTAGGCTTCTAAAAGCAAGTTTAATTTTCAACAGGAACTAGTTTTCAAAATCGGTTTGGTGTTGAATTGGAAGATATATGTTACCATGTGAAATTAATACTTGGACATGAGCACTGGTACTGTTATTTGGAATGAGAACGGATAGCTTAGGAACAATATTCTTTGGAGAAAGCAAACGATGTTGTGGTTGAAGAAAGGAACTGAGTAGTTCTCATAGCCTTTGAATATTTAACGACATCGTTCGGAGGACAGGTTAGTTATTTTTGGACGGAATTCCTAGTCAATGAAACTGTGAACTTAGTCACTCTTTAGTTGAACCCTAGTTGGGTTGAGATGATCGAGTTGGGATATGGTTAAGCCACTCTCATTCACATGGTTTGGATTTAAATACGAGTGTAGTGAAAGGGTTTAAGCATATTATCAATGGTTTCATCAACAAAACCTAAATTGAGATTATTCAAAAAAGGAGGAAGCTGATTCATAGCCACGGAGATATTGTTTATGAAGAGCAAGAATTATATGAGATTTTGGGATGGAATTATAATATCATGCTAGTTTGTGTGAGAGATTGTAAGTTTATATGGTTATTTTTACAGCCAAAGGTGAATCAATTTTGGGTTAAATAGTTCTGGCATAAGGAGGAAGCCTCAAAAAGAAAAGATCTACTAGACAATTTGATACTCCAAAAGAGGTCATAATGGCTACATCCCTAAAATTTATCTGTTTAACCAAAAAACTAACTAAAAGCTTTAGTTGATTAATTTTAATTTCATTACTAGCATTTTGGATATGAATAGTACTTTGAATAAAAATAATAATTGACAACAATGCCTGTCATTTTCAGAATACGTGCACTCTATTTGAATAATTAATGATTAATGACCATTTTAAAACTAACGGATATGATCTCTGGGAAAATATTCTTTATAAATAATTTTAGTAGGAAATATCATCGGAGTAGAAAAAATGGCCCAAATACCAAACAACATGCATAGTAGTTATAACAGAGAATTTTATATTACCGATAATGCTTTTTTGGTCATCTCCACAGAAAACACTGTACTAGGAATTAATAATTGACATCCTCTCGGCCATTTATAGATATATATACAAAATTTATTGTCAACAATTATTGTTTTTAAAAAATGGTTATAGTGAGCAACGGTCTAATATACCAAATTTAAATTCGTAACTAAATTATAACTTAAATTTGAAATCAATGACCTAATTTACCTTGATACTTTAGTGTTTCATTTAATCTCATCGCCATCGAAATGATATTAGTATCAATTATGATCAATAATTGAAATGGTTGAAAACGAGTTCTCTTTGTCTTATATAAGAAAATAACTAAGTATTAAGGTAGTTTGTGGCCTAACGACCATTTGAAAGAAACAAAATATAAAGCTTATATTCAATAACGGCTAGACCCGACAAATTTATATTGTAACTAAACTTTAAATCATAATCATTTCACCACAAAACTTCTCCCTAGCATTACTTTCCTTGTTATTCTTCAAGCCATCATAAATCCTCTAGCAACTCACTCAAGGCCATCCTCACCTTCTCGATCATTAACACCAACTTTGTCTTCCTTTTTCACATTCACTCGATTTTTCATTCCTTGACTAGGAACCCTTGTTGGATATTCATTAACAAACTGTATGGGCACAACAATGAGTCCTTCACTTGAGTAAACCAATCGAAACTTGTTCTTCCTCTTGTTCTTGGCGGTAAGCCTTTTATTCCTCTCAGCAATACTTTCGTTCCTGTAATGGGAGTACTGCATGTGAGACGCAAACTTCTGTGAGCTATGGAAAACTCGCAGGCACTTAGGGCATCTGTACAACCCAGGTTTCTTGCAAGGAAGGCTGTGGGCTCTCCCATCGTACTCACGACCGTCATCAGAAGTGTTGTTATTGGTGTGAGGTGTTGTTTTGTTTTCAAAATCTCTAGATACTCCCACTAGGTTCCTACTAGGCACATGTATGTTAGAGTTTTGAAGGTTTTTGATATTGAGTTGGTCAACACTAGGGTCTGACTTGTGGTTGCAGTTTGGATCCAGATCTGGATTTCGACCCTTAACTTGAGATGAATATACTGTACTCACCGGTGTACGATCATGAACAACTCCCATATCTATATGATGATTAGTTTGACCACCAAGGTCCATAACTGCAGGTGTCTTCCTCTTTATTTGTTGGCTTTGATGATGATTAGAGTTATGAAAGGGCTCATTTTGAGCTAATCGATGCTTAGCTTGGTTGGATACGGAGAGGAATTGGTTTCCAAAATTTGATTGGTTTTGAATTGAAGGAGATATGTTACCATGTGAAATTAGTCCTTGGACATGAGCACTAGTATTGTTGTTTGGCATGAGACTGGATAGGTTAGGAACAATGTTGTTCGAAGGAAGCAAACGATCCGTAGTTGAGGTTGACGAAAGCAACTGAGTAGATCTTATAATTTGTGAATATCTAATGGGATTGTTTGGAGGATGGGCTAGTTGTTTTTGGTTGGAGAATTCATAGTCAATGGAGCTATGAACTTGAACCATATTCAAGGCAACGCAGGTTCTCCTCACTTTATTCACTATTTGGGTGAACCCTAGTTGGCCAGAAACTATAGTAGTTTGGCCAGTACTTTGAGAAGTCTGGCCATTTTGGCGGTGAAAATCAAAAAAGTCTACCGGGTTAAGGAAAGGGAGTTGGGAGTTGGTTAAGCCATTCCCATTCACTAGTTTTTGAGTTAAATATGAGTGACTTGAAAGGGTCTGACTATTATGAATGCTTTCATCACCAAAACCTAAATTGAAAGGATTCGAAAAAGAAGGATTCTGATTCATAACCATGGAGATATTTGGTGAGAAGGGCAAGAATTATATAAGTTATTGGGATGGAATTGTAATATCTAGCTAGTTAGTGTGAGAGATTGTAAGTTCATGTGGTTCTTTTTATAGTCAAAGGTTAATCTTTCGGGCTAAAACGATTAAATTTGATTCCGGCATGAGGAGGAAGCCTCAAAAGGAAAAAAATTAATAGACAGATAGATATTGCCAAAAGAGGTCATCACCCTGGATAAGAGAGAATCTGGTTTCTTTTCTATTAAAAGGAAATAGTAATTATAAAAATGTATATCCGGCAATTCCTATTCAATGTTTCTTCCTTAATGGGATATTGTGAGATTTACTGAGTTTCTACTTTTATGGTTTGCTATAATTAGAAGCATTTAACAAATATGTTAGGCCTAGAAGACTTTAATGAGTAACTTAAAATAGTGTTTATTTTAAAGATTAGGCTATTCATGAATTTATTGTTTGGCTTCAAAATGAATCCGAGAGTTCTATATTTAATTATTTAAACAAAATGGCATCATTACTATATATATGAACGAATCTGGTTTCTTTTCCATTAAAAAGAAATAGTAATTGTAAAAATGTATATCTTGCTTAATTGGATATTTTGAGATTTACTGAGTTTATACTTTTATTATTTTCTCTAAAAGCATTAGAAAAATATGCTAGGGTTAGAAGAATTTAATGACTAACTTAAAATACGGTTTTATTTCAAATATTAGTCTGTTCATAAATTTATTGTTTGCCTTCCGAGGGAATCCGTCAATTATATATTTGATTTATTCAAACAATAAGGAGAAATGAGGACAACCTATAGAATTTAATCTAAAGAAACATAGACAATTTCGTATTGTATTCTTATTTGAAAATCTTTGATACTTTAAAATTGTTGCAGTACATGGCTAGCTTTGATAAAGAGAATTTAAACATTAACAAAAGTTAGATAGAAACATTCTAGACTCTAAGACCTTATATGGACATGATACACTTTTCATGTTGTCAATCGCTGGAGTGGCAAATGGGGTTATATATATATATATATAATTAGAGCTGGCAATTATAGGTTTGGACAAAGTACTTTCAACCTTTGGAGGCAATTAACTAAGGTACATTTAACCCATGATTCCAAGTGAAATCGAGAATGCTAAATTGTCTTTGTGTTTGCAATACCCACGGCTAAATCCTTATCTCTGATACCAATTGTTGTGAATTTAACCAAACTCTTACGCAATTGAAGTAGTAATCTGGATGTAAACACACAAAAAGACGAAGCGCACACAAGAAAGCAAAAAGAATAATAAGAGACAACAATTTTTCGTAGTTCGGCAATCCACTGATTCCTATATTCGCGGGACACAACCGCACTTAATCCACTATGAAAGAGAAGATCATAAAAACACGACCGAAAAACTCACACTTTTTCTTTTCTACATATACTCACCCTTTGCCAATCTCTCTTCTCTCACTCGTGTTCCTCCTTTTCTCTTATTTTGTAAAATCCTAAGATTACATGAGTATTTATATAGGAAAAACGAGGCTAAAACGACCTAGGAAAGACTTTTTAAATTAGTTAGATTTTTGACTCAAAACAGAATCTTAAACAAATCAAGTTTCCCTATTCTGACTAATGGCGCGACCATTAGTAGCATCTGGTGCGACCATTGGTCACGGCGGCTAACTCCCAATGCTTTTTGGTGCTTCTTGCTACGAGTGGTGCGAGTTGTGGCGCAACTATTTGTAGCATCCCCAAACTGGCGGGATACACTTTTCATGTTGTCAATCGTTGGACTGCAAATGGGGTTATATATATATATATATTCTTATAATTTGTAAATTTACTAATTAAAGTTATATATGGATACAATTAGCAATGTCTCGCTACACATTGGAGCTGGCAATTATAGGTTTGGAAAAACTATATCCAACCTTTGGAGGCAATTAACTAAAGTACGTCTAACCCATGACCCATGACTCCAACTGAAATCGAGAATGCTGAACTGTCTTTGTGTTTGTAAAACCCACGGCTCAATCTTGAGCTCTAACACCAGTTGTAGAGAATTTAACCAATTCCCTACATAGTGGAAGCAATAATCTAGATGCAAACACAAGTAAAGACGAAACACAAAAACAATAATTTTACGTGATTCGGCAATCCATTCATTCATGCATCCGCGGAGCGTAACTGTACTCAATCCACTATGAAAGAACTGATTATAAAGACAGAACTTAAAAACTCACATTTTTTTCCTTTTTACATGAGTATACCCTTTGCCAATCTCTTTTTTCTCACTAATGTTGTTCTTTTTCTCCCATCTTATAAAACCCTAACATTATATAGGTATTTATATAGAAAAACTAGGCCAAAACGATTTAGGAAAGCTTTCTAAACTGGCTAGATTTCGAGCTCAAAATAGAATCCTTAACGAATTAGGTTTCCCTGTTTCGACCAATGGCGTGACCAATGGTAGCATCTGGCGTGACCAATGGTAGCATCTGGCGTGACCATTGGTCGCGGCGGCTAAATTTGAAAGCTCTCTACTGCTTTCTACTGCCAGTCGCACGAGTTGTGGCTTGACTATTGGTAGCATCCCCTAACTCACGGGCGCCTCTATCCTTGTATGCAAAGCAAAACTTCTCTCTCGATTCAAACTTCACAAAATCCAACAGCTTTATATGAAGCCATTTTCGGTATGGATGAGTTGTACTTGTAACAGTAGTTAGCAGGTGATTTAGCATGTGTTTGGCTCTATAATTACTTTCTTCAAAAATATAAAAAGATAGGATTCTATGATATTCATGCTTCTTTTAGGACAAATTCATTCACTATTTTTCAAATTTAAGTTCAAATATTGCTAGTTAACTATAAGCTAATTCCGACATGTCACAAAGTTGATGAACTCATCATATAAAAGAATAATCACATATTAAGAACAACGTTATCAATAGAAATCCAAACCCAATGAGATGTGTCCATGACATGTGGCCTAAGAGGAAGAAAAAGATTTAGATATCAAGTTACTATGGGTAATTTCTCAAAGTTGATTTAACGATCAAATTAAAGCATAATTGTTTTCCAAATTTTAAGATTAAATTTCTAACCATTGTGGAGATAACAAGTACATCTCCAAATTTTATCTGTTTAACTAAAAAAGCAACAAAAAGTTTCTATTTCTCAGTTTTAATTTCATTATTACTACTTTGATTGTGAATAATACAACAATGTTTCTCATTTTCAAAACAAGAATACTCTTAAATGTGTAATTAAAGGTCTAACGACCATTTTAAAACTAACCGATACGATTTATAGGAGAATATTCTTTAGGGAAATCATGGGAGTAGGAAAAATGGCCAAACTAACAAAACAATTTGAGTATCCGTTATAATTGAGAATTTTTAATGATCGAGAATGCAAAATTTATTGTAATGAGAATTAATAATTGGCATCCTATGACCATTTGTAAAAATGTATATACAAAATTTATTGTCAGCAATAATTGCTCACCTCTGTTGCATCCTTGAAGAATGTCAGTGGATCCTGGAATTCTGATCTGATTAGGCAGTCCTTCCATGAGCAAGAGGCGGAAGCAATTCTCAGCATCGATCCCTCCTTCCAGCCCCTTTGCGTTGGACTCTTACTGCTGGCATTTCGAGAAGCTTGGCGACTACAGTGTGCGGAGTGGGTACTGGGTGTCCATGCAGATTCGTGCCAAAGCCAGTTGCTCCTCCACGACCTCCGCGGACTTGCTGTGGTGGAAGACTCTCTGGAGAATGCACATCCCGCCTAAGATCAAATTCTTTCTTTGGAAGGCCTCGTCTGGGTGGCTGCCTTCTTTGACAGTCCTTGCAGCAAGGAAAGTTCCTATTTCTCCCTCCTGTTTTCGCTGCAAGCTTGGTATTGAGACCCCTGTTCATGCTCTATGGGGCTGCTGCTATTTGAAACCGGTGAGGCTGGAATTTCCCACTCTTTCGCACCTGCGCTTGCATAACGAGGGAGCTGTGCAGGAGTTTTTTTGTGTTTGTCTAAGCCTGCTGCAGATTTCAGAAATGGAGGAGTTATGTGTGGTGTGGTGGCGATTATGGTTCCTTAGGAACAAAGCAGTGCGCTCCTCTCTTGTGCTGGATGTCGAGGATGTGGTGCCTTGGTCAAGAGCCTATTTGGCTGATTTTTGCGCAGCCCCCTTCTCTGTCCGCCCCCCCAAGCCGCTGCGTTTTGAGAAGTGGGTGGCGCCTTCCCCTGGATGGTTCAAACTAAACTCCGATGCAGCCGTTGATGTTTCGAATAATCGAATTGGGTTAGGTGTGGTTATTCGAGATGGCCATGGTGTGGTAGTGGCTGCTCTAGCTAAGGGGCTCAACTCTCTGCTTTCTGTGGATTGTGCTGAAAGCCTTGCCATTTTGGAAGGCATCAGATTTGCTCACTCTTTGGGTGTAAGTCCAGTGGGAGTGGAATCAGATTCAGCTTCTGTAGTAGGCTTGATCAATAAGAAAGCGCCTCCTAGCTCTGAACTTGGGCTTATTATTTCTAATATCCTTTCGTTTGAGGGTTTCCTTTCAGTCCGTCAATTTTCTTTCCAGCCCCGGCAATGTAATCGGGTTGCCCATGACTTAGCCAAGTTGGGAGTCAATGTTCTATCTCCTTGCGTTTGGGTTGGATACTAGGAGGAACTAGTTTTCAAAATTGGTTTGGTGTTGAATTGGAAGATATATGTTACCATGTGAAATTAATACTTGGACATGAGCACTGGTACTGTTATTTGGAATGAGAACGGATAGCTTAGGAACGATATTCTTCGGAGCAAGCAAACGATCCACAGTTGTGGTTGAAGAAAGGAACTGAGTAGTTCTCATAGCCTCTGAATATTTAACGACATCGTGCGGAGGACGGGTTAGTTATTTTTGGACGGAATTCCTAGTCAATGAAGCTATGAACTATTATTGTTTATGAAGCTGATTCATAGCCACGGAGATATTGTTTATGAAGAGCAAGAATTATATTAGATTTGGGGATGGAATTATAATATCTTGCTAGTTTGTGTGAGAGATTGTAAGTTTACATGGTTATTTTTACAGCCAAAGGTGAATCAATTTTGGGTTAAATAGTTCTGGCATAAGGAGGAAGCCTCAAAAAGAAAAGATCTACTAGACAATTTGATACTGCCAAAAGAGGTCATAATGGCTACATCCCCAAAATTTATCTGTTTAACCAAAAAACTAACTAAAAGCTTTAATTGATTAATTTTAATTTCATTACTAGCATTTTGGATATGAATAGTACTTTGAATAAAAATAATAATTGACAACAATGCCCGTCATTTTCAGAATACGTGCACTCTATCATTTTAAAACTAACAGATATGATCTCTGCAAAAATATTCTTAAAAATAATTTTAGTAGGAAATATTATCGGAGTAGAAAGAATGGCCCAAATGCCAAACAACATGCATAGTAGTTATAATGGAGAATTTTATGTTAAAATCAATATTAGCCCAATTAGTCCATCTCATTTGAAGCCCAAAATCCAAACCCATAATAAGTCAATACCAAATTAATTTGATGTCATTGCTTACATCATTTTAGTTAGGTGAAAATTTGGTAGATAATTTTTAATTTGAATGGTCTAGATTAATTTGTGTTTATTTTATTATGTGGTTTAGATTGATTCTTGTAACCTATAAATACCTCTCTTGTATTTGAGTTTATCATCCAAGAATCAAAGCTTTCTTAAGTGTTCTTCTTCTTTGCAATTTGTGAGGTTCTTTTAAAGAGTGGTTTTCTTCTTGATAAGTTAGAGTTTTATACTCTAGTTGTTCAACATTTGGTATCAGAGCTTTGGTCTTTTGAAATTCCGAGTATGCTCTGTGGTTGCAGTTTTAACTGATCTTCCACATCAGAAAAGATTTCTTGAGACTATTGTTGAGGTTATTATAAACCTTGTGGAGCTTCTTTGTGTTGAGAGTAGTTTAGTACTCTGCAAGTTTGTCACTCAAGCTTGATCGGTATAATCAAAGTCTTACCGGTACGATGGGTGATCTTCAAGTCTTTGGAGGAATCAAGAAGCTCAACAACCAAAACTATAACACGTGGGCAACGTGTATAGAGTCTTACCTACAAGGTCAAGACTTGTGGGAGGTTGTCGGTGGTAGTGAAGTTACACAACCGACGGCAGAAGATGCCAACGGCATCTTGCGGAAGTGGAAAATTAAAGCAGGCAAAGCGATGTTTGCTTTAAAAACCACAATAGAAGAAGAAATGTTGGAGCATATTCGGGATGCCAAAACACCGAAAGAAGCGTGGGACACGTTCGTTACACTCTTTTCAAAGAAGAATGATACAAAATTGCAACTTCTAGAGAACCAACTACTATCGATGGCGCAACGCGAGATGACGGTTGCCCAATATTTTTACAAGGTGAAGTCGATATGTCGCGAAATTTCAGACTTAGATCCGACAGCTGCTATTGGGGAAGCTAGGATAAAAAGAATAATTATCCATGGCTTGAGACCTGAATACCGAGGTTTTGTTGCTGCAGTACAAGGATGGCCGACACAACCATCTATTGTTGAGTTTGAGAATTTGCTGGCCGGACAAGAAGCTATGGCTAAGCAAATTGGAGGAGTCTTGCTAAAGGGTGAGGAGGAAGCGCTCTACACCAACCAAAGCAAAGGCGGTTTAAAGCAGCACAAAGGCGGATCTACAAAGACTGGTGACAAGACAAAAAGTCATCAGGGAGGGTTCGGCTCTCGTCCAGGGAGAGTTTCGAATAATCGCGACAACAATAGAAGGTTCGATGGCGAGTGTTACAACTGCGGGAAGAAGGGCCACATGAAGAAAGATTGTTGGTCCAAGAAGAAGCCTACTGAGAGCAACATTGCTACCTCCAGTTCTAAAGAAGATAGCGAAGACAGTTGGGATGCCGATGCGTTACTTGCTATAGAAGAAGAACTAGCTCTCACGGCAACAACACCGGAAAGGATTGACTACGAGAATGATTGGATCGTAGACTCAGGCTGCTCAAATCATATGACGGGTGATAGACAGAAGTTGCAAAATTTGTCTGAGTACAAAGGAAATCGTGTGGTGGTAACAGCCGACAACTCAAGGTTACCAATAGCTCATATTGGTAAAACAATAGTTACACCTCGTTATAATACCAACCAGGTGCCACTCCAAGATGTTTACCATGTTCCTGGAATGAAGAAAAATTTACTGTCCGTGGCTCAATTCACATCATCAGGTCACTATGTCTTGTTCGGTCCGCAAGATGTGAAGGTGTTTCGAGACCTCAAGATTTCAGGAAAGCCAACGATGGAAGGACGACGATTGGAGTCAGTTTACGTGATGTCAGCAGAGTCTGCATACGTAAACAAGACAAGAAGGAACGAGACAGCAGATCTGTGGCACATGAGGCTGGGTCATGTTAGCTATTCAAAGCTAAGTATGATAGTGAAGAAGTCGATGCTTAAGGGACTTCCTCAGCTTGACGTGAGAATGGATACGGTCTGCGCGGGATGTCAATATGGTAAAGCACATCAATTGCCATACGAGGAGTCAACTTTTAAATCAAAGAAACCATTAGAGTTAGTTCACTCTGATGTGTTTGGACCCGTTAAGCAACCATCAATTGGCGGAATGAGGTATATGGTAACGTTCATTGATGACTTCTCCAGATATGTGTGGGTTTTCTTCATGAAAGAAAAATCTGAAACATTCTCGAAGTTTAAAGAGTTCAAAGAGGTAGTTGAAGGAGAAGTAGAAGAGAAGATTCGGTGCTTGCGCACAGATAACGGGGGAGAGTATAGCTCAGGAGAGTTTTCTCAATACCTACGGGAATGCCAAATACGTCATCAGTATACTTGTGCTAATACGCCACAACAGAATGGTGTAGCGGAGAGGAAGAACCGACATCTTGCAGAAGTTTGCCGGAGTATGCTACATGCAAAGAACATTCCTGGGAGATTTTGGGCCGAAGCTATGAGAACCGCAGCTCATGTCATCAACAAACTTCCTCAACCGAGGTTAGAGTTTGTTTCACCCTATGAGAAATTGTGGGACAAGAAACCTACAGTTAGTTACCTTCGAGTATTCGGTTGTGTTTGCTATGTATTTGTTCCTGACCATCTACGTAGCAAGATTGATAAGAAAGCAATCAGATGTATCTTCGTGGGATACGACAGCCAGCGAAAAGGGTGGAAGTGTTGTGATCCAATGAGTGGAAGATGCTACACATCACGAGATGTGGTATTTGATGAAGCATCCTCATGGTGGACCTCAGAAAAGGAAGTTTTGCCAGATTCAAAAGAATTCAAAGACAGGCTGCAAGAAAAGATGGGGGAGCATACTGTCCAAATTCAACCAAGTTCAGATGAAGCCAGAGCTCCATATGATAATGATGATGAGCAAAGAATAACTCAGAACCCTTGGCAAACTGGCATGTATCAACAATCAGACGAAGAAGGCAGATCTAGTGAAACGGAAGAATCAACTCCACTACGAAGGTCAATAAGAACACGGAAGCCAAATCCCAAATACGCCAATGCAGCCATAGTTGAAGAAGCAACTGTAATTGAACCTGAGACGTTCGAAGAAGCATCACAGAGTTCGAAGTGGATGACAGCTATGAAAGAAGAGATTGCTGCACTTGAGCAAAATCAGACTTGGGAACTAGTGCCAAAGCCAAGAGATGTGAAACCCATATCCTGCAAATGGGTTTACAAAATAAAGTGCCGTCCAGATGGGTCAATCGAAAGGTATAAGGCTCGATTGGTAGCTCGTGGCTTCTCTCAACAATATGGACTAGACTATGATGAAACGTTTAGTCCAGTGGCAAAACTTACAACTGTACGAGTCCTACTTGCACTTGCGGCCAACAAAAATTGGAACTTGTGGCAGATGGATGTGAAGAATGCCTTTCTTCATGGAGAGCTGGATCGGGAGATCTACATGATTCAACCAATGGGTTTTCAGAATGAAGGTCATCCTGAGTATGTGTGTAAGCTGCGGAAGGCTCTCTACGGACTAAAACAAGCACCTAGGGCATGGTATGGTAAAATTGCTGAATTTCTTACTCGAAGTGGTTATTTAGTAACATCTGCAGACTCCAGCTTGTTTGGTAAAGCTAAAGGAGGAAAGATAGCTATCGTGCTTGTATATGTAGACGATCTAATCATCACTGGAGATGATGTTGAAGAAATTTGCCGAACAAAGGAGAACTTGTCAGTTCGTTTTCAGATGAAAGAACTTGGACAACTTAAGCACTTTCTTGGGCTAGAGGTTGATCAGACACTAGAAGGGATATTTCTCTGTCAACAGAAATATGCCAAAGATCTGTTGAAGAAGTTCGGGATGCTAGAATGTAAACCAATCTCAACACCGATGGAACCGAATGCCAAGATGTGTGCACATGAAGGCAAAGACTTGGAAGATGCATCAATGTTTCGACAGTTGGTAGGTAGTTTAATCTACTTGACCTTGACTCGACCTGATATTTCTTATGCAGTTGGTGTGATGAGTCGATACATGCAAAATCCGAAGAAGTCTCATTTAGAAGCGGTTCGGCGAATCCTTAGATATGTGAAAAGTACAATAGACTATGGTCTTATGTACAAGAAAGGTGGAAATTGCAAGCTAGTTGGCTACTGTGATGCTGACTATGCAGGAGATCATGATACTCGCAGATCAACTACTGGGTATATGTTTACCCTTGGATCTGGAACAATTTCTTGGTGTAGCAAGAGACAACCAACTGTGTCTTTGTCAACAACGGAAGCAGAGTACCGAGCAGCAGCAATGGCAGCTCAAGAGAGCACATGGCTGATACAGCTGATGAATGATCTACATCAACAAGTAGATTACGCAGTTCCGTTGTACTGTGACAACCAATCGGCAATTCGTCTAGCAGAGAATCCAGTCTTTCATGCAAGAACTAAACATGTGGAAGTGCATTATCACTTTGTTAGAGAGAAAGTTCTGCAAGAAGAGATTGAGATGAGGCAAGTCAAAACAGATGAGCAAGTTGCGGACTTGTTCACAAAAAGCTTGAGTATTGGAAAGTTTGAAAACTTCCGACGTCAGCTTGGCATGGTTCAAAGAATGGGGGCTAACATTGAGGGGGAGTGTTAAAATCAATATTAGCCCAATTAGTCCATCTCATTTGAAGCCCAAAATCCAAACCCATAATAAGTCAATACCAAATTAATTTGATGTCATTGCTTACATCATTTTAGTTAGGTGAGAATTTGGTAGATAATTTTTAATTTGAATGGTCTAGATTAATTTGTGTTTATTTTATTATGTGGTTTAGATTGATTCTTGTAACCTATAAATACCTCTCTTGTATTTGAGTTTATCATCCAAGAATCAAAGCTTTCTTAAGTGTTCTTCTTCTTTGCAATTTGTGAGGTTCTTTTAAAGAGTGGTTTTCTTCTTGATAAGTTAGAGTTTTATACTCTAGTTGTTCAACATTTTATATTACCGATAATGCTTTTTTGGTCATCTCCACAGAAAACACTGCACTAGGAATTAATAATTGACATCCTCTCAGCCATTTATAGATATGCATATACAAAATTTATTGTCAACAATTATTGTTTTTAAAAAATGGTTATAGTGTTTCATTTAATCTCATCGAAATGATATTAGTATCAATTATGATCAATAATTGAAATGGTTGAAAACGAGTTCTCTTTATCTTATATATAAGAAAATAACTATGTATTAAGGTAGTTCGTGGCCTAACGACCATTTGAAAGAAACAAAATATAAAGCTTATATTCAATAACGGCCAGACCTGACAAATTCATATTGTAACTAAACTTTAAATCATAATCATGGCCACATAAAAACTCTAGCAAAACTCCTCACCAGCATTACTTTCCTTGTTATTCTTCAAGCCATCATAAAAACTCTAGCAACTCACTCAAGGCCATCCTCTCCTTCTCGATCATTAACACCAACTTTGTCTTCCTTTTTCACATTCACTCGATTTTTCATTCCTTGACTAGGAACCCTTGTTGGATCTTCATTAACGAACTGTATGGGCACAATAGTGAGTCCTTCACTTGAGTAAACCAATCGAAACTTGTTCTTCCTCTTGTTCTTGGCGGTAAGCCTCTTATTCCTCTCAGGAATACTTTCGTTCCTGTAATGGGAGTACTGCATGTGAGACGCAAACTTCTGTGAGCTATGGAAAACTCCTAGGCACTTAGGGCATCTGTACAACCCAGGTTTCTTGCAAGGAAGGCTGTGGGTTCTCCCATCGTACTCACGACTGTCATTAGAAGTGTTGTTATTGGTGTGAGGTGTTGTTTTGTTTTCAAAATCTCTAGATGCTCCCACTAGGTTCCTACGAGGCACATGTATGTTAGAGTTTTGAAGGTTTTTGATATTGAGTTGGTCAACACTCGGGTCTGACTTGTGGTTGCAGTTTGGATCCAGATCTGGATTTCGACCCTTAACTTGAGATGCATATACAGTACTCACCGGTGTACGATCATGAACAACTCCCATATCCATATGATGATTAGTATGACCACCAAGGTCCATAACTGCAGGCGTCTTCCTCTTTATTTGTTGGTTTTGATGATGATTAGAGTTATGAAGGGGCTCATTTTCAGCTAATCGACGCTTAGCTTGGTTGGATGCAGAGAGGAATTGGTTTCCAAAATTTGATTGGTTTTGAATTGAAGGAGATATGTTACCATGTGAAATTAGTCCTTGGACAGGAGCACTAGTATTGTTTTTTGGCATGAGACTGGATAGGTTAGGAACAATGTTGTTTGAAGGAAGCAAATGATCCGTAGTTGAGGTTGACGAAAGCAACCGAGTAGATCTTGTAACCTGTGAATATCTAATGAGATTGTTTGAAGGATGGGCTATTTGGTTTTGGATGGAGAGTTCATAGTCAATGGAGCTATGAACTTGAACCTTATTAGAGGCAACGCAGGTTCTTCTCACTTCAGTCACTATTTGGCTGAACCCTAGTTGGCCAGAAACTATAGCAGTTGGGCCAGTACTTTGAGAAATATGGCCATTTTGGCGGTGAAAATAAAAAAAGTCTACCGGGTTAAGGAAAGGGAGTTGGGAGCTGGTTAAGCCATTCCCATTCACTTGTTTGTGGGTTAAATATGAGTGACTTGAAAGGGTCTGACCATTATGAATGCTTTCATCACCAAAACCTAAATTGAAAGGATTCGAAAAAGAAGGATTTTGATTCATAGCCATGGAGATATTTGGTGAGAAGGGCAAGAATTATATAAGTTATTGGGATGAAATTGTAATAACTAGCTAGTTTGTGTGAGAGATTGTAAGTTCATGTGGTTCTTTTTATAGTCAAAGGTTAATCTTTCGGGTTAAAACGATTAAATTTGATTCCGGCACGAGGAGAAAGCTTCAAAAGGAAAAAATTAATAGACAGATAAATATTGCCAAAAGAGATCATCACTCTAGATAAGAGAGAATTTGGTTTCTTTTCTATTAAAAGGAAATAGTAATTATAAAAATGTATATACGGCAATTCCTATTCAATGTTTCTTCCTTAATGGGATATTGTGAGATTTACTGAGTTTATACTTTTATGGTTTGCTATAATTAGATGCATTTAACAAATATGCTAGGCCTAGAAGACTTTAATGAGTAACTTAAAATAGTGTTTATTTTAAAGATTAGGCTTTTCATGAATTTATTGTTTGGCTTCAAAATGAATCCGAGAGTTTTATATTTAATTATTTAAACAAAATGGCATCATTACTGTATGTATGAACGAATCCGGTTTCTTTTTCATTAAAATGAAATAGTAATTGTAAAAATGTATATCTTGCTTAATTGGATATTTTGAGATTTACTGAGTTTATACTTTTATTATTTTCTCTAAATACGGTTTAAATACGGTTTTATTTTAAATATGGTTTAAATACGGTTTTATTTTAAATATTAGTCTCTTTATAAATTTATTGTTTGCCTTCGGAGGAAACCCGTCAGTTATATATTTGATTTATTCAAACAATAAGGAGAAATGAGGACAACCTATCGAATTTAAGCTAAAGAAACATGGACAATTTCGTATTGTATTCTTATTTGAAAATCTTTGATACTTTAAAATTGTTGAAGTACATGGCTAGCTTTGGTAAAGAGAATTTAAACATTAACAAAAATTAGACAGAAACATTCTAGACTCTAAGACCTTATATGGACATGATACACTTTTCATGTTGTCAATCACTGGACTGGCAAATGGGGTTATATATATATATATATATATATATATATATATATATATATATATATATAATTAGACCTGGCAATTATAGGTTTGGACAAAGTACTTTCAACCTTTGGAGGCAATTAACTAAGGTACATTTAACCCATGATTTCAAGTGAAATCGAGAATGCTAAACTGTCTTTGTCGTTGCAATACCCATGGCTCAATCCTGATCTCTGATACCAATTGTTGTGAATTTAACCAATCTCTTACGCAATGGAAGTAGTAATCTGGATGTAAACACACAAAAAGACGAAGCGCACACAAGAAAGCAAAAAGAATAATAAGAGACAACAATTTTACGTAGTTCGGCAATCCACTGATTCCTATATCCGCGGGACATAACTGCATTCAATCCACTATGAAAGAGACGATCATAAAAACATGACTAAAAAACTCACACTTTTTCTTTTCTACGTATACTCACCCTTTGCCAATCTCTCTTCTTTCACTCGTGTTCCTCATTTTCTCTCATCTAGGAAAATCCTAAGATTGCATGAGTATTTATATAGGAAAAACTAGGCCAAAACGACTTAGGAAAGACTTTTTAAATTGGTTAGATTTTCGACTCAAAACAGAATCTTAAACGAATCAAGTTTCCCTATTCCGACTAATGGCGTGACCATTAGTAGCATCTGGTGCGACCATTGGTCATAGCGGCTAACTCCCAATGCTTTTTGGTGCTTCTTGCTACGAGTTGCAGCGCGACTATTTGTAGCATCCCCAAACTGGCGGGCACCTCTGCCCCTGTATGCAAAACTGAACTTCTCTCTTGATTTAAGCTTCACAAAATCCAATAGTTTTATATGAAGCCATTGTCGGTATAACTTAGTTGTACTTGTAACAGTAGTTAGCAGGTGATTTAGCATGTGTTTGGCTCTATTGTTACTCTCTTCAAAATTAAAATTAGATAGGGTTCTAAGGTATTCATGCCTCTTTTAGGATAAATTGATTCACTATTTGTCAAATTTAAGTTCAAATATTGCTAGTCAACTATAAGCTAATTCCAACATGTCACAAAATTGATGAACTCGTCTTATAAAAGATTAATCAAAAATTAAGAACAACGTGGTCAATACCAATCCAAACCGTAGTAATGCAATGAGATGTGTCAATGACATGTAGCCTAGGAGGAAGAAAAAGATTTAGGTATCAAGTTAATATGGGTAATTTCTCAAAGTTGATTTAATGACTAAATTAAAGTTCTAACCATTGTGCAAATAACAAGTACATCTCCAAATTTTATCTGTTTAACTAAAAAAGTAACAAAAAGTTTCTCTTTCTCAATTTTAATTTCATTATTACTATTTTGATTGTGAATAATACTTTAAATAAAAATTTTGTATAATTGACAACAATGTTTCTCAATTTCAAAATAAGAACACTCTTATTTGTGTAATTAAAGGTCTACTGACCACTCGAAAACTAACTGATAAGATTTATAGGAGAATATTCTTTATAACTATTTTTAATAGGGAAATCATGGGACTAGGAAAAATGGCCAAACTAACAAAACAATTTGAGTATCTGTTATAATTGAGAATTTTTAATGATCGACAATGTAAAATTATTGTAATGAGAATTAATAATTGACATCCTATTGTAAAAGTGTGATACCTTGACCTATAAGCAACATAGTTGTTGCTACTAACCAAAGTGTTTGATGAGTGTCTCAAAGAGATTTTGAAGAACTGCTCAAGCAGCCATTAATGGAGAGAAATAACTCTGGAGAAGAAACTGATTTTCTCATTAATTCAACATGTTAAACAAATAGCAATTACAAGCTAAATATACAAGTACTCGATCAGCTATTCTTCTCAACTATCAGATCTAACTAACTCAAGCAAGTTGGTTGCCATATCAGCCATAATCTAACAAACTATCTACAACTTGCCATAACAAACTTAAGAGATTTTTACTAACTTTGAACAAGATGATTTACGCTCTAATCTGTAGTGATTGTGATCATCTTGATTAGGACAAGTAGAGGAGCTTATGTATGTAACACTAGAGTGATACTATGAGCTAGCACATAACTGATTGCTTTATGTTTTGCTGCCAGCTTTGTTACTTGAGCAGACAAGGTGGCCATGTTGGCCACGTTGCCAATGATGCTCATGTTGATCAAGCTTATCTTGATTCACTAGATGAGCTTCTCTTATATTCCCCCTCAAGTTGAATTGGGGTGAAGAAACCAAATTAAGCTTGGAACACAGAAACTAGAACCTATCATGAGGCAGGCCCTTTGTAAGCAGGTCAGTAACTTGAAACTCGGTGGGAATGTAGTGTGGTTCAATGAGACTGAAAGCAACTTTCTCCCTAATGAAATGAGTATCAATGTCAACATGCTTAGTTCGAGCATGAAAAACTGGATTCTGAGCAAATGCATTAGCACTTTGATTATCGCACCAAATGATAGTATATTTTGGGAGAGGAATATACAACTCTTTGAATAAAGAATGGAGCCATAAAACCTCGGTTGTGAGCTGTGCCATGGACCTGTATTCAGCCTCGACACTTGAACAAGCTACCACAGTTTGCTTGCGTGAACTCCATAAGCTGAGATTTCCAGTAAGGAAGACACAACTCTCACTTGTTGAACGTCTGTCATCGATACTACTGGCCCAGTCTGCATCAGAGTAGGCTTCAAGCTTTAACACAACAACTGGCTTGAACCATAAACCTCTATAAATTGAGCCACTGAGATTCTTGAGCACCCTTTTGCATGCTAGTTAGTGTGGTTGATTAAGAGAGACCAAAAGTTAGCTTAACTTGTTAACAATATAAGATATCGATGTTAGGTCTGGTATAGGTGAGGTATTGTAACGCACCAATGGTGCTTCTATACACAGTTGGCTCACTAAATGGTTCACCATTATGGAGACTTAGTTTAGTCCCTAAGCTTGTAGGTGAATCACAAGGCTTAGAGTCTAACATATTCATTTTCTTCAAGAGGTCAAGAATATATTTGGACTGAGTGAGTATAAACCGTGAAAGTCTCTATGAGCTTCAAATCCAAGAAAGTAGCTTTTGGACCCTAAGACTTTAAGAGCAAAAGATTGATGCAATTGAGAGATAACCTGTTTGATTTGAGTAGCATCTCCACCGATTATGAGAATGTCATCAACATATACTAATAGAAAGATGGGAGTTGTCCCTACATGCTTGATGATGAGAGAAACATCTGAAGTAGAAGGATGAAAGCCCCAAGATAACAATGCAGTCTTCAACTTGTGAAACCAAGCACTTAAAGCTTGTTTGAGGCCATAAAGAGCCTTGACAAGCTTGCAAACATGATGAGGCCGATTGATGTCCACAAAACCTTCAAGTTGTCTCATGAATACTTGTTCTTGAAGATCTTCATTGAGAAATGCATTGTTGATGTCTACGTGTTTAACATCTCAATTGTAGAAGACTGCTCTGCTGATAATCACTCAAATGGTTGATGCCTTAACAACCGGATTGTATGAGTCAAAAAAGTCTAGCCCTGTAGTTTGATTAAATCCTTTAGCTACAAGCCTTGCTTTGTGCTTGAGGATGAAACCATTTGGATTATATTTGGTCCTAAACACCCACTTGCATCCTACAACATTCATATCAGGTGTTAAAGGAACCAACTGCCAAGTGTTGTTAGATTGGAGAGCTTGAAACTCAGCTTTCATGGCATCAAACCATTTAGGGTCTGCCATAGCACCTTGCACTGTCCTTGGCTCATTTTTTGCAAGAACACTGTTAGGAAAACAACAATCTGTAAGATAGGATTTTGGTTTTAAACTTCCAGTTTTTGATCTTGTAATCATAGGATATAGAGACCCTATAACTGTGGATTGAGTAGCTAGAGGAGCCAAAGTTGCAGCTGGGACAGATTGAGATACCGCTGTAGTGCTAGGAACCACTAAAGTAAGCTGAAAATGAGACTGAATAGCAGCTGAAGGAGGAACCACTAAAGGTGTAGCTGGTGCATTTTGAAGATCAACAACCAAGTTAGAAGTAGTAGGTGCATGTGGAACATGAGTAGTAGATGCAGGGTAAGAAGCAGGACATGACAGAGTGGAAGCATGCATCTTGTCAAATAAAAATGAAAACATTAGCATGTTGCTAGAAGAAGACTGCATAGCACCAGAGGAAGCTACCATTAAATCAAATAAAGATTTATATGGAAACTCCATTTCATTAAACACCACATGTCTATAGTAAAGGCACTTATAGCCATTGTCACTTAAGTTATAACTAATGAAAACACATTTACTAGAGTAAAAATCTAGCTTATGTTTGTTGTAATCTCGAAGGTAGGGTAAACAAGCACACCCAAATGCTCTAAAATACTGATAGTTTAGCTTCCTACCATGACTAAAACCGCAACAATGATATAGGCAAATTGTTAATTAAAAATACAGCAGCTTGACTTGCTTCAAACCAATACTTCAAAGGCATACCTCCATGAGCTAACAAAGTAAGAGCCATCTCAATTACATGTCTATGCTTCCTCTCAGGGATTCCATTTTGCTCATATGTATATGGACAAGAGAATCTACATACAATTCCACACTCTCGCAAAAAAGGAACAAACACCTTGAACTTACCCCCATATCAGCTTGAAATTTTTTAATTTTATATGGAAATTGCAATTCTACCATTTTCTTGAACTGAATAAACTTGGAGGTAGCTTCACTTTTCAGCATAAGAGGATACAACCAAATAAACCGTATAAATGCATCTATGAACACTATGTAATATTTGAAACCATCAACTGAAAGTGTAGGGACTGGACCCCAAACATCACTATACACCAATTCAAGAGGTTACTTAGCTCGGATAGAAAAAGGTAATTTGTGAAGCTTTCCAAGCTTACAAGAATCACAAAATTGAGAAGCATGAATATTAAAAAGAAAATGCATTGAATGTAACATTTTTTACAGAATCAAAGGGGCTGGATGTCCTAATTTGGCATGCCATATGACAGAATTAGTCTTAGCAGCAACTAGAGAACTAAAATTCTGTGTAGGACCAGCCTTTGAAAACAACTTGGTGGTATCATTATTATACAAAACAGAATTCAAAGAAACATTATGTACATAAGCAGCATGTTCTTTCTCAGACTTGACAGAAGCAACACGTGATCTTGGTCTTGAAGCACCATTTAACCGCAGCTAATACAAGCCATTCCTAATTTGGCCTTGTAAAAGCACCTTCTTGGTTCTCCGATCCTTTATGACACAGCTATTGTCATAAAATTCAGCAAAGGCACTGTTATCTCTAGTCAATTTATACATGCTTAACAAGTTCTTTGTGATGAAGGGCGCATACAAAATGTTATTTAAGCATAGCTGATGTGTAGGTGTTGTATGTGATTGAATCTTAGAATCACCAACATGAGAGATCAATAATTGATTGCCATTACCAACAATCAATATATCATTACCTTTATATTCATTCTTGATAGAGAGATTGTTGAGATCAGCTGTTATGTGATTAGTTGCCCCACTATTAACATACCAAGCTTGATCATTAACTATCTCGGGTGTAACATAATAGGCTGAGGTTTGTTGCTGTGTAATTTGCCATGCAAAGTTACAATTTACATTAGAGGAAGATGGACCTTGATCACAACCATTACCTTGGCCTTGATGAGTTATGAGAGCTTGCTGATTTGCAGGAGGTAGTCCTTGGAACTGTTGATCAAACCTCCTATAGCATTGCAAAGCTCTATGGCCTAGTTTGGAGCAAAGCTGACAGTGAATCCTTTAATTAGACTTTCCAGGAAATCGACCGCCTCTGCCTCTTGATTTGTTGCCTCTAAAATTTCCTCCATTGTTACTTCCTCTACCAGCATTGTTCTTATTGTTGTAACCCATGTTACTCGAAGCAAAATGTACAGCTGGACTATGTGTGTTTAAGCATTCTATATGTTGTTCATGCATGATAAACAACATGTGAGCATCTTCTGGTGACATAGTCTGACTTTGAGAATAAATCAACATCACGACAAAATCATAATTATGTCCTACTCCATTATGCTCAACAATAGATCTCTCTCACTCACTTCTTTACCAGCAACTAACAATGAATCACTTATGTTCTTGATTTTTAACACAAAATAACTAATAGAATCAGATCCCTTAGTGACTGTCTGCAATTGTTGCCTCAATTGGAGTATTTTAGGTATTAATTGTTGTGAGTAAACTCTCTCGATTTTGACCACATTTCAAGAGAAGTTTTACAATTAGTTATTTGGCTGAGAACACCTGGAGTCAGTGTGCCAAGAAGCTAGCAAAGAAGAATTTGATCAGACTTCTTCCAAACCATATACGCTGGATTAGGTGCTGCTGGACTATAGATCCTTCTATTGCATCATGTGTGTGCACTTCAATGAATCTCGATGGAACAAAAATTGTTTTGGAAATGTAACCTTTGAGATCCAAAGCTCCAATGGCTGGAATAACCTGAGTTCTCTAATAGATGTAGCTAGTTTTGTCAAGCTTCAAGGAATATTTGAGTTCAAGCATCTAGTAAGTGAAGAGTCATCAGTTGCCGCTGCATTTGTTGACATGGAACTGAGAGGTGAAAGAGCTAAAATCACGAGCTGTAGCCATTGACGTGAGTCTAAAGCTCTGATACCATGTAAAAGTGTGATACCTTGTACTACAAGCAACAAAGTTGTTGCTACTAACCAAAGTGTTTGATAAGTGTCTCAAAGACTTTGAAGAACTGCTCAAGCAGCCATTAATGGAGAGAAATAACTCTGGAGAAGAAACTGATTTTCTCATTAATTCAACTTGTTAAACAAATAGCAATTACAAGCTATATATACAAGGTACTTGATCAGCTATTCTTCTCAACTATAGCTCTAACTCAAGCAAATTGGTTGCCACATTAGCTATAATCTAACAAACTATCTGCAACTTGCAATAACAAACTTAACAGATTCTTACTAACTTTGATCAAGATGATTCACACTCTATTCTGTAGTGATTGGGATCATCTTGATTAGGACAAGTAGAGGAGCTGATGTATGCAATACTGGAGTGACACTGTGAGCTAGCACATAGCTGATTGCTTTGTGTTTTGCTGCGAGCTTTGTTACTTGAGCAGACAAGGTGGCCATGCTGCCAATGATGCTCATGTTGATCAAGCTTTTCTTGATTCCCGAGATGAGCTTCTCTCACATGACCATTTGTAAAATTGTATATACAAAATTTATTGTCAGCAATAATTGCTTTTCTTAAAATAATGGTTGTAGTCAACAAAAGCTAATATGCCAAATTTTAATTTTTAACTAATGAAATCAATGCATAATTAACCTAAATACTTTAGTGTTTCACTTGCTTACATCGTTACTAAATGATATTATTATCAGCTAGAATTAATGATTTTAATGGTAGGTAACGAATTCTTTTATCTTATATAGAAAAAAAAATAGCTAATGAGGTAGTTTGCAATTAATGGACTAACGACCATTTGAGAATAAGAAAATACAAAGCTTATAGCAAATAACGGTGTGACCCGCCAAATTTATATTATAACCAACTTTGAATAATAACTATTTCACCATTAAACTCTTCTCTAGGATTTAATTTCCTCCTCATTTTTTAAGCTCTCCAGAGAACTCTAGCACTTCTCTGAGGGTCGTCCTCTCCTTGGCTAACTTTATCACCAACTTTGACTTCCTTTGTTTTTCACATTCACTCAATTTTTCTTTCTTTGACAATGAACCCTTGGTTGGTTTTCATTGACAAAATGTATGTCAAGAATAGTGAGCACTTCACCTAAGAAAACCAAGTGAAGCTTGCTCTTCTTCTTGTACTTGGCGGTAAGCCGCTTATTCCTCTGAGCATTACTTTCATTCCAGTAATGGATGTACCAAATGTGAGATGAAAACTTCTATGATCTTTGTGTTACCATATCAATCTAATAATATCACTCAATATTATGTTACCATATATTATGTGAATTATTGCAATATTATTATGATATATTCTTATTTTCTTGTAGTATATATTATATTATTTTAGTTTTCATGTATAGGAGATTCTATGTAGTATATAAATAAACTCCCTATTGTACATTCATATTCAGACTGTGAAATACTATTATCAGTTTCACTATCATGGTATCAGAGCTATGGTAATTTAGCTTATTTTATTTTTCTCTTATTTTCTGGTCTTCCATGTGTGTGCAACACACCCCAATTTCTGGTCCTTCTCATATGCACTCACCCGCAGCCGATCCCAGCCTCAGCGCGTGTGATACACGTGCCATAATCAGGTCTCCTCTTAGTTCGAGTAGCGTGTGTTCCTCACGCGTTGTTCCAAACCATTGGGGGTTGCGTTGCACCACCACTGCTGTCCTTCTCAACGTCTCCTAGTCGTCCCAACGACATGAGGTTCGCTTCCATCGAACCACTTGGAATTCCCACGCACACCAACAGTATCTGTCACAGTTTCTTTGTCTATCACCGGTGAGTTATGTTTCACCATCGTCACTGTTCGCTTCATCGACCCCTCCTCTTGCCCGATCTAGTGTCCTCGCTGACTATTCTAGTTGATTTGTGTCCCACGCCTATAGTCACCTTCGGTTAAGGTTAATGGTTCGTGTCCCTGCTCCATCGCGAAGGCCATCTCGCCTGATTGCTTTGGCTTGGTCTGGTAAACTTGTTTTGGTTGGTTGATTGATCTGGTTTGCTTCTAAATTTACTATTTCATTATTTTGGTCACAACTGCTTCATTATTAGGTTACTTTTCATTATTTATTATGGAAAATTCCTGAAAATTGAATGTGTCTCATCCCATTTAAGTTATTTTATATGGGCCCAACTATATTTTATGGGCTCAAGTGATGCAGAGTTTTCTTAAAAGATAAAAAATATGGCGTTATGTCACTGGAGATATTCCCAAGCCTATTAAAACAACTGCTGAGACTGATACCAAATATATTGAGCGGCTTAATGATTGGGATAGTAAACACAATCAGATTATCACCTGGTTCTATAATATCTCAGATCAATCTATCAATCTCCAGTTTGGTAGATTTGATACCGCCAAATCTTTTTAGGGACTTCTTAGGCTACACGGTACACTTGCCTTTGATCTTTCTCATCAGGATCAACTAGCACTTTCAGAACCTACTTAGACGAATATTACTAATGCTGTCAAGTTCACTATCTACAGAGATTATCAGCATGCACCTGATACAGTTTCTTATGGCTCCACATGACACATTTGAGCCCATTTGTGCATTTCTCCTTCATCGTCATCCACTACCCACTCTTGATCAGGCTATTTCTGAGCTTATTTCTGAGGAGACTCATCTTGCCACACTTCAGAGTCAATGCATAGATACTGCTTTAGTTACTCATTTTAAGTAGTCCTCCCAATAGAAACCTATTTGTCGATATTGTCGAGAGCCAGTCCATTTCATTTTGTAGTGTCCCACTAGACGCTGTAAACATTGTCGTACGCTTGAACCGGGACATTATAATGATGATTGTCCCAGCAATCCTGACAAGAGAGGTGTTTCTATCAATCGTGTTCCTTCTCTTACCATAGAAAATCAGACTCCTTACGAATGACTTTATAGTGCTCCTCCTACTTATCAAAATCTTAAAGACTTTGGATGTTTCTGTTTTGTTCTTCTTCAATCTCATAAGTATACTAAGTTAGAACCACGGTCTCGTTTGTATTGCTTCCTCAGATACGACATTGATGTTTTTCATGAACGTACTAAACATATTGAAATCGATTGTCACTTTGTTCGCCAGCATGTCACTTGAGGTACTACTAAGCTTATTTCCGTCTCCTCTATTGATCAACCTACCGATATCTTCACCAAAGCTCATTATCCTAGACGTTTTCACGATTTGGCTTTCAAACTCAAGCTTGCTTCTGTCTCGTCATCTTGAGTTTGCGAGGGAATGTTACCATATAAAGCCAATAATATCACTCAATATTATATTACCATATATTGTGTGATTTTATTATGATATTATTCTGATATTATTATGATATATTCTTATTTCCTTGTATATATTATATTATTCTAGCTTTTATGTATAGGAGATTCTATGTAGTCTATAAATAGGCTCCATATTATACATTTATATTCAGATTGTGAAATACTATTCTCAGTTT
Source organism: Xanthoceras sorbifolium (assembly GCA_003430845.1). Classification (NCBI taxonomy): domain Eukaryota; kingdom Viridiplantae; phylum Streptophyta; class Magnoliopsida; order Sapindales; family Sapindaceae; genus Xanthoceras; species Xanthoceras sorbifolium. The sequence goes on along the minus strand of CM010620.1, from coordinate 30,966,254 downwards.
CATTATCATGGTATCAGAGCTATGGTAATTTAGCTTATTTTTCAAAAGCTCTAGATACTCCCCCTAGGTTCCTATTGGGCACACCTATGATAGCGTTTTGAAGGTTTCTGATACTGAGTAGGTCAACACTAAAGTGTGACTTGTGGTCGGGATTTGGATCAAGATTCGGATTTCGACACTTAACATTAGATAGATATATAGTATTCACCGATGTAGGATCATGAATAACTTCCTTATCCATATGATGATGAGTATGACCACCAAGTTCCATAATTGGAGATGTCTTTCTACGAACTGGTTGGATTTGATGATGATTAGAGTTATGAAACAACTCATTTTTAGCTAATCGATAATAAGCTTGGTTGGATACAAGAAGGAACTGGTTTTCGAAATTGGTTTCGATTGAATTTGTAGATATATGTTACCATGTGATATTAATCCTTGGAAATGAGCACTGGTATTGTTATTTGGAATGAGAACGGATAGTTTAGGAACGGTGTTCTTCGGAGCAAGCTAATGATCCACAATGGTAGTTGAAGAAAGGAATTGAGTAGTTCTCGTAGCCTTTGAATATTTAACGACATCGTTCGTAAGAAGGGTTAGTTGGTTTTGGATGAGGGATTCATAGTCAATAAAACTGTGAACTTGAACCTTACTCGACGTAATGTAGGTTCTCCTCACTTTAGTCACCCTTTGGTTGAACCCTAGTTGGGTTGAGATGATCGAGCTAGGATTTGGTTAAGCCATTCTCATTCACATGGTTTAGATTTAAATATGAGTTTAGTGAAAGGGTTTGAGCATATTGTCAATGGTTTCATCAACAAAACCTAGATTGAGATTATTCAAAAAAGAAGGATGCTGATTCATAGCCACGAAGATATTATTTGTGAATTGCAAGAATTATATGAGATTTTGTGATGGAATTATTATATCTAGCTAGTTTGTGAGAGATTGTAAGTTTATATGGTTATTTTATAGCCAAAGGTGAATCAATTTTGGTTAAATGGTTGTGGCACGAGGAGGAGGCCTCCAACAGAAAAGATCTACCAGACAATTAGATACCGCCAAAAGAGGTCATAATGGTTACATCCCCATATTTTATCTGTTTGACCGAAAAACTAACTAAAAGCTTTTGTCTCTTAATTTTAATTTCATTACTACCATTTTGAATGTGAATAGTACTTTAAATAAAAAATTCTGATAATTGACACCAATGCCTGTCATGTTCAAAACAAGTGCACTCTTATTTGAGTAATTAATGTTTTAACGACCATTTTAAAACTAATGGATACGATTTCTCGGAGTATATTCTTTATAAATATTTTTAGTAGGAAATATCATTGGAGTAGAGAAAATGGCCAAAATACAAAACAACATGCATATTAGTTATAATGGAGAATTTTATATAGCCCATAATGATATTTTTTCTCTCTCTGGAAAATACTGTATTAAGAGTTAATAATTGACATCCTCTCTGCCATTTGTAGATATGTATATACAAAATTTATTGTTAGCAATTATTGTTTTTAAAAATGGTTATAGTGAACAACGGTCTAACATGCTAAATTTTAATTCGTAACTAATTTACAACTTAAATTTGAAATCAATGACCTAACTTACCTTGATACTTTAGTGTTCCATTTAATCTCATCATCACCGAAATGATATTAGTATCAGTTATGATCAATAATTGTAAGTTGAAAACAGATTCTCTTTGTCTTATATATAAGAAAATAACTATATATTAAGGTAGTTTGTGGCCTCACCACCAATTGAAAGAAACAAAATACAAAGCTTATATTCAATAACGGTCAGACCCGCCAAATTCATATTGTAACTAAACTTTAAATCATAATCATTTCACCACAAAACTCCTATCTAGCATTACTTTCCTTGTCATTTTGCAAGCCGTCATAAAAAGTCTAGCAACTCACTCAGGGCCATCCTCTTCTTCTCTATCATTAACACCGACTTTGTCTTTCTTTTTCACATTCACTCGATTTTTCATTCCTTGACCTAGGAACCCCAGTTGGATCTTTATTAACAGACAGTATGGGCACTATATTGAGTCCTTCAACTGAGTAAACCAATCGAAGCTTGTTCTTCCTCTTGTTCTTGGCGGTAAGCCTCTTATTAATTCCTCTCAGCAATACTTTCGTTCCTGCAATTGGAGTAATGTATGTGAGATGCAAACTTCTGTGAGCTATGGAAAACTCTCAGGCATTTAGGGCATTTGTACAACTCAAGTTTCTTGCAAGGAAGGCAGTGGGTTCTCCCATCATACTCACAATCGTCATCAGAAGAGTTTTTATTGGTGTGAGGTGTTGTTTTGTTTTCATAAGCTCTAGATACTCCCACTTGGTTCTTACTGGGCACACCTATGTTAGAGTTTCGAAGGTTTATGATACTGAGTGGTTCAGGACTAGGGTGTGACTTCTAGTTGGGGTTTGGATATAGATCTAGATTTCGACCCTTAACTTCATGTTTATATACAGTACTCACCGGTGTAGGATCATGAACGACTCTCGTATCCATATAATGATTATTATGACCATCAAGGTTCATAATTGGAGGTGTTTTATTGTTGGTTTGTTGGTTTTGATGATGATTAGAGTTACGGAAGGGCTTATTTTCAGCTAGTCGACGATTAGCTTGGTTGGATACGAGGAGGATTTGGTTTATGAAATTTGATTGGTATTGAATTGAAGGAGATATGTTACCATGTCGAATTAGTCCTTAGACATGAGCACTAGTTTTGTTGTTTAGAATGAGACTGGATAGGTTAGGAACGATGTTGTTCAAAGGAAGCAAATGGTCTGTAGTTGAGGTTGACGAAATCAACTAAATAGATCTTGTAACCTGTGAATATCTAATTAGATCGTTTGGAGGACGGGCTAGTTGGTTTTGGGCAGAGAATTCATAGTCAATGGAGCTATGAAATTGACTATGAATTTGAACCTTGTTCGAGGCAATGTAGGTTCTCCTCACTTCAGTCACTATTTGGCTGAACCCTAGTTGGCCAGAAACTATAGCGATTGGGCCAGTACTTTGAGAAATTTGGCCATTTCAGCGGTGAAAATAAAAAAAAAGTCTAAGTCGGGAGCTAGTTAAGCCATTCCCATTCACATGTTTTTGAGTTGAATATGAGTGACTTGAAAGGGTCTGGCCATTATGAATGGTTTCATCACCAAAATAGAAATTGAAAGGATTTGAAAAAGAAGGATTCTGATTCATAGCCATGGAGATATTTGGTGAGAAGGGCAAGAATTATATCATATATTGGGATGGAATTGTAATATCTAGGTAGTTTGTGCGAGAGATTGTAAGTTCATATGGTTCTTTTTATAGTCAAAGGTTAATCATATTTGGGCTAAAAACGATTAAATTTGATTCCGCCACAATGAGGAAGCCTTAAAAGAAAAAGAACTAAAGACGAATAGATACTGCCAAATCATCACTGTGGATAAGGGCGAATCTGGTTTCTTTTCTATTAAAAGGAAATAGTAATTATAAAGATGTACACTTGCAATTCCTATTCAATGTTTCTTCCTTAATGGGATAATGTGAGATTCACTGAGTGTATACTTTTATGGTTTGCTATTAAAAGGCTTACAAGACTTTAATGACTAACTTAAAATAGTGTTTATTTTAAATATTAGGCTCTTTATGAATTTGTTGTTTGGCTTCAAAATGAATCTGACAATTTTATATTTAATTTATTTAAACAACAAGTCATCATTACTGTGGACATGAGCGAATTCGGTTTCTTTTCCATTAAAACAAAATAGTAATTATAAAGATAGATATCTTGCTTGTGGAATCCAATTTTTATTACCTAATGGGATATTTTTCAAATTGACTGAGTTTATACTTTTTTTGTTTTTTCGTAAAAACATTTGACAAATATGCTAGGGTTAGAAGACTTTAATGACTAACTTAAAATAGGGTTTTATTTTAAAGATTGGTCTCTTCATGAATTTATTGTTTTCCTTCAAATTCAATCCCTCAGCTATATTTTTTATATATTCAAACAATAAGGAGAAATGAGGACAGCCCGTAGAATTTAATCTAAAGACACATGGACAATTTTATATTGTATTCTTATTTGAAAATCTTCGATACTTTAAAATTGTTGCAGGACATGGCTAGCTTTGGTAAAGAGAATTTAAAACATTAACAAAAATTAAATAGAAACATTCTAGACTCTAAGACCTTATATGGCCGTGATACACTTTTCATGTTGTCAATTGCTGGACTGTAAATGGGGTTATATAATAATAATAATAATTTATATATATATATATATATATAATTTATCTATTTAATAATTAAAATAATATATGGATACACTAGCAATGTCTCTCAACACATTAGAGCTGGTAATTAGAGGTTTGGACAAAGTACTTTCAATCTTTGGAGGCAATTTATAACTAAAGTACCTTTAACCTATGACTCCAACTGAAATCGAGAATGCTGAACTGTCTTTGTATTTGTAAAACCCTCGGCTCAACCTGAGCTCTGATACCAATTGTTGGGAATTTAAACAATCCCCTACACAATGGAAGCAATAATCTTGATGCAAATACAAACAAAGACAAAGTACACACAAGAAAGGAAGAAGAATAATAAGAGATAACAATTTTACGTGGTTCGGCAATCCATTGATTCCTACATCCGCGGATGGCAAATACACTCAATCCACTATGAAAGAACTGATTAAAAAGACACAACAGAAAAACTCACACTTTTTCTTTTCTACATGAGTATACCCCTTGCTAATCTCTCTACTCTCACTATTGTTTCTCATTTTCTCTCATCTTATAAAACCCTAACATTACATGAGTATTTATATAGAAAAAATTAGGCCAAAACGATCTAGGAAAGACTTCCTAAACTGGTCAGATTTCAGACTCAAAATAGAATCCTAAACGAATCAAGTTTTCTTGTTCTGACCAATGGCGCGACCATTGGTAACCATAACGTTTTCAACATGTATCCAAATCATGTTTTGTAAAACGATGTAAAAAGTAGAAATGCATACCTTTCTAACAGTCTATTAGTCGATAGGTTTCATTGTCGTTTGATTGGGTTTTTGTGTGCTTGAAAATAAACATGTTACGCTGAAGAAACGGTCTGGCAGTAGCTATTGCCGGTGGGGCAAAGACAAACACGGCGGCCAACGTCACGCTGGATGTCGCGGTGAGCCTTAAGATTTTCAGGCTCGTGACCTGTAGTGCTATGACAAATGTTGCACTCAAGGTCACGCCAGTGTTACTTTTCGAGTCTGTAAATAGCTCGTTTCGTCTTTTGATGATTAAGAGAAAGCAAGAACCCTATTTGTTCATGTCTTGAGTTATTTGAGAGTGTTTTGAGTTAGGTTTTCTTCCAATCTACATCTAGCATCTTCAACTAACTCAAGATAAGGATTTAGATACTTCCATTGATTTCATAATTTATCATCAAAATATCTTGTTCATCAAATTCTTTCTTCGCTTTGTAGGGTTTAGATTTGGTTTTTTTTTTTTTTTTATCAAACTCTTACAAGATTTGTTAGTTACTCATTCTATTTGATTTGTTAATGCATTTATGTGGAACACATAGACTACATTATCGATCTCTCTCTTATTTAAAGTCTTGTTAGCTTTTTGTGAAGAGTTGGGTGAGTATTGTGAGTCAAGAATCACTAGCAAAAGGCTTGTGAGTAGAGTAGATGAGATATAGTTCGAGACAGGTGTGACCATGAATTGGGTTGAGATGCATATACAGTACTCCCTGGTGTTGGAACAAGAACGGCTACCATATCAACTTGTGATAAGTATGAGTAACAAGGTCCATAATTGTACGTGTCTTTCTAGTTATTGGTTGATTTTGATAATAATAAGAGTAATGAAAGGGCTTATTTGAAGCTATTCGGCTTAGTTCGATACAATTAGGATTTGGTTTCCGAAATTGGGTTGGTATTGAATTGAAATATTTTTAGTCTAAGTAGTCAACTAAGTGAATTCCAACATGTCACAAAATTGAAGAACTCAGTAATATAGCACTGCATACAACCTAATTTTATGTCCATTATTTAATGTAATAATTACAGAATCAAATATATGAAATGCAGCAGTAAGGTAACGTACATAATTTGAAAGGTGGATTTTTCCATTGCTGCATTAGTTTAAAAACAAAATAAATAAATAAATGAATATATCACAATCAAACATTAATATTGTCAATAGCAATCCAAACCCTACTAATTCAATGATAATAATCCGTGGCGTATCTAGCCAAAAACAAAGAAAATGATGAAGAAATAATGTTAGTATAACTTATAAGGTCATTTCTCGAAGTTGATTTCACCATAATATTTTTCCCATTTTCTCTACGATTTTTATTACTATTAGTAGGTAATAACAGTTACTGTTATGCTTGGAGCAAGATCGGATAGTACATGTATTTAAAATGGACGACAAAATTAAAATAGCAGAAAATAAATGGCACAAGAATTTACGTGGTTCGGCTAAAATATAAGCCTACATCCACGGACCAGGAGGAGCGATTCCACTATATCATAAAATTTTATGGTGTGTACACAATTAGAAATCACACTCTAATACCCCAAGAGGATAACTCACAAAACCCCTTACAATATTTTACACTCCAAAATTTTCTCACACCAACCCAATTCTCTCTTTCTTTTCTCTCCCTTTCTTCTCTCTATTCTCTCTCAATTTTTTTTGTTTTATTGTTGTTCTCAGTTTGCTGAGTACAAGCCTATTTATAGGCAAAATGGGGAGGAAAGCAACAAGCTAACTTTGCTATGACTATGTGGCAAACATATTTTGATAAAAAAAATTCAATCCACCATCAATTATGTTGCCACTATGTTGTTTTTCATCATTTTGTTTAGTCACTTTTGGTGGCAAAGCAACAAATCTCCACCTTGGATTGAATTTTGATCAACAGCAGCATCGCTCCACCTTGGCAAAGTATTTCAGCAGTTTGAAATACCAATCAAGTTCAAGCAATAATTGAACTTGACATTTGGAAGAGATTTCGTTAGCATATCTGCAGGATTATCATGAGTACTTATCTTCTTCACGGCAACTCTTCCTTGGGCAATGATATCACGAACAAAATGGAATTTGACATCAATATGCTTAGTTCTTTCATGAAACATTTGGTCTTTAGTCAAATGAATTGCACTTTGACTATCACAGAAAATTGTAGTAGCACCAGAATAAGAACTAAGCTCCTCATACAATCCTCGAAGCCAGAGTGCTTCCTTTATCACCTCTATAATAGCAATGTATTATGCCTCTGTTGTTGATAACGCTACAACATGTTGCAAAGAAGCTTTCCAGCTAACTGCACTTCCACCGTGAGTGAATACATATCCTATAAGTGATCTCATTTTGTCAAGATCATCTGCATAATCAGAGTCAACAAATCCGACTAGAGAACTGCTACTCCGACTGAACTCCAGACATGCTTCTGAGTAGATATCGCAGAATCCATTCCACTGCATTCCAGTGTACTTTTCTAGGACAAGACATATATCTACTAATAACACTAACTGCATGTGAAATATCTGGATGCGTACAAACCATAGCATACATAATACTACCAACTGCACTGGAGTAGGGAACTCGAGTTATATACCTCTTTTCACTTTCCATCTTGGGTGATAAAGCTGCTGACAATCTGAAATGTGCAGCCAATGGAATAGATACTGGTTTAGCATTTTTCATGCCAAATCTCTCCAGAACTTTCTCAATATATCCTCTATGAGTTAAGAATAATTTTCCTTCTTTTCGATTTCTCTTTATTTTCATGCCAAGGATCTTCTTCGCAACACCAACATCCTTCATCTCGAACTCATTTTCAACTGTTTCTTTAAATCATCAATATCTGATATATTCTTAGCTGCAATCAATATGTCATCAATATAAAGAAGCAGATATACAAATGAGCAATCATCAGTCTTTCGAAAATAGACACAACTATCATAGTTGCTCCTTAAGTATCCATTACCAATCATAAACGAATCAAATCGTTTATACCACTGTCTTGGAGACTGCTTCAAACCATACAATGATTTCTTCAGCAAGTAAACATGATCTTCTTTACCTTCAACAATAAAACCCTGTGGCTGTTGCATATAGATCTGTTCCTCCAGCTCACCATGCAAAAATGTTGTTTTAATATCCAACTGTTCCAACTCCAAATCATGCATGGTAACTAATGCAAGTAAGACACGAATAGAACTGTGCTTTACAACAGGTGAGAAAATATCATTAAAATCCACACCTGGTACCTGACTGTAGCCTTTAGCTACTAGCCGTGCTTTATACCTTACATCCTCAACTCCTAGAATTCCTTCTTTCCTTTTAAAGATCCATTTGCAGCCAACAATCCTCTGCTTAGCTGATGGTTTCACAAGTACCCATGTATCATTCTTGTGAAGTGAATCAATTTCTTCCTGCATGGAAATTAACCATTTTGCAGAATCAACAGAAGAAATAGCATCAGAATATGTGACAGGTTCTCCAACAGAGTCTTTCTCCAATAGTTAAAGCATATGCAACAAAGTCTGTGTATCTTTGTGGTGGTCTTATTTCTCTTCGTGGTATACTTTCAGCAATGCTATGACTTGCCTCTTGAGGCACATCTTCAACATCAATCTCCTCTTCTGATTGGGATTCTAAAATATTAGGATTTTGAGGCATCAATGGTGGACACAGAACTTCAAGCTCCACCTGCTTCGATGCACCACCTATCTTATCTGTATCAGAAGAAAACTGGAGACTCCTTTTTCGGCAGTTAGTAAAGCAGATTCATCAAAAGTAACATCTCTACTAATAACAAATTTAGGTGATTTAGGATCTAAACACAACAATCTGTATCCTTTCACCCTAGATGCATAGCCAAGAAAAATACGTTTCTTTACCCTTGGTTCTAGTTTCCCTTCACTAACATGCATATATGCAGGGCATCCAAATATTCTCAAATTTGAATAATCAACAGGTTTACCAGACTATACCTTTTCAAGAGTCTTGAACTCGATTGCTGTAGACGGTAAGCGATTCACCAAGAAACAAGCTGTGGAAATTGCTTCAGCCCAAAAGTATTTGGACAATCCAGCATTTAAAAGCATACACCAGGCCCTTTCCAAAAGAGTCATATTCATGCGTTCAGCAACACCATTCTGCTGAGAAGTTTTGACTATTGTACGATATCTGGCGATCCCTTCGTCTTCATAAAATCTCCACTGCAGAATTTCAAACCATTGTCAGTTCGGAATCTTTTGATTTGCTTTCCTGTTTGCTTCTCAGTCAGAGTTTTCCACCTTTTGAAAGTGTCAAGAACATCATTTTTGTTCTTTAAGAAAAATACCTAGACCTTCCTTGAAAAGTCATCAATGAATGTCAATAAATATCGAGCTCCTTCTTTGATGGAACTGGCGATGGGCCCCATAGATCAAAGTGAATATAATCCAACGTCCCTTTGGTTCTATGAATTCCAGTACCAAAGCTTAGTCTCTTCTGTTTTCCAAACACACAGTGCTCACAGAAGTCCATTTTACCGGTACTTCGGCCACACAAAAGTCTTCGCTTGCTTAGCAAGGTTAGACCTTTTTCACTCATGTGCCTGAGCCTCATATGCCATAATTTTGTAACTTCTGAATCAGGCATAGATGATTCTGAAACAGCTACATAACCTATTATAATGGAACCTTGCAGTGCATAAAGGCTACCAGTTTTCTTAGCCTTCATCACGATCAATGCACCTTTGCTAACTTTTAATACTCCACCTTCAGCTGAAAACTTGCACCCATTTGAATCAAGAGTGCCAAGAGAGATGAGATTCTTTCTCAGGTCTGGAACATGTCTCACATCAGACAATGTTCTCACAATGTCATCGTGCATTCGGATACGAATTGTTCATATGCCAACAGTTTTGCATTGGGCATTATTTCTCATCAGAACAATACCTCCATCAATAGATTCATATGTCGAAAACCAATCCCGGTTTGGAGACATATGATATGAGCAACCAGTATTCATAATCCATTCATTATCGGAATTGAATTGATCTTCTGTCACGAACAAAACATCAGCGTTTTCTCTTTCTTCAGCAACACTAGCTTGGGCGGTCTCTTTATTTTGTGGAGTGACCTTATTTTCTCTTTTCTTGTGTAGCTTGTTACATTTGTTACGAACATGACCTGGCTCTTTACAGTACCAGCATACAACATCTCTGCCTCTAGATTTTGATATGTGCTTTGACTTACTTTTGCCTCGATCTTATGATTTTCCCCCTTGTTCAGGTCTTCCTCTAGCATATAGACCTTGTGCCTAACTATAGAAGATTGCCCAGTGATATCATGGTCAATCTTCTCTTTAGTCTCCAAAGCAGTTTTGACATCCTTCAGAGAAATTGTGTTTTTTTCCATATAACATAGTTTCTCTGAAATGTCTATATGAGGAAGGTAGTAAGCACAGCAACAGCAGCGCTTGATCTTCGTCATTAATTTTGACATCAAGATTTTGCATATCCATGATGAGAGATTCAAACTCATCAATATGAAAACCGAGATATGTACCTTCACTCACGCGGAGTGAATATAGACGCTGCTTCTTGTAAAGTTTATTTGTGAGAGTCTTTTTCAAATAAAGAGATTCCAGTTTCTCCCACAACGCCTTTGTGGTCTTTTCAGAACTGACCTCACGTAAAACTTTATCAGAGAGAGATAACTGAATAGCGGAACGAACCTTTTCATCGATATTCTCCCAATCTGCATCTTTCATATCAGCTGGTTTAACACCTTTCAAAGCTTTTTGAACTCCACTTTGAACAAGAACAGCATGCATCCGAACTTGCCATAAAGTGAAATTAATCTTTCGATCAAATTTCATGACTTCAAATTTTGTCGTCGACATCCTTAATTTCATATGGGGCCCACCAGTGCACTATTCACCGTGGCACTATTTCATGTAAGGCCCACCAGGCAGCACTCTATTATCAGTAACCGTATAATGAATAGTGTATGTAGTCGTGAATAGCACACCAAGTAAATTCCTAGGAAAAAAAGGTCGGTCACAATGGTGGACACGCTTAAGTACCAAGTCTTTCCTCAGCCAGAACTTTTCCTAGACATGTACTTTCCACACCACGGCACATAATCAGTAAATCTCAAAAACAATTCTTTTCTGATGTGGAAGATCAGACAATGCTACAACCACATAGCATACTAAGATTTTTCTAGCAGCCTGGAACACAACCGGAAGTTCTGATACCAGTTTGTTATGCTTGGAGCATGATCAGATAGTACATGTATTTAAAATGGATGACAAAATTAAAATAGCAAAAAATAAATGGCACAAGAATTTACGTGGTTCGGCTAAAATACAAGCCTACATCCACTGACCAGGAGGAGCGATTCCACTATATCAGAAAATTTTATGGTGTATACACAATTAGAGATTACACTCTAATACCCCAAGAGGATAACTAACAAAACCCCTTACAATATTTCACATCTCAAAATTTTTTCACACCAACCCAATTCTCTCTTTCTTTTCTCTCTCTTTCTTCTCTCTATTCTCTCTCAATTTTTTGTGTTTTTGTTGTTGTTCTTAGTTTGCTAAGTACAAGCCTATTTATAGGCAAAATGGGGAGGAAAGCAACAAGCTAACTTTCGGCTATGACTATGTGACAAACATCTTTTGATAAAAAAAAAAAATTCAATCCACCATCAATTATGTTGCCACTATATTGTTTTTCATCACTTTGTTTAGTCACTTTCAATGGCAAAGCAACAGTTACAACCACCAATTTTAACTGTTTAACCACAAAACTATCTAGAGAAATTTTTTGACTGATTTTATTTACATTGTCAATATTAGTTTGAACAATAAATTCGAATAATTGACAACTAGTTTTATAATTTTCAGAAAAAGAATCTCTCCTCTCTTAGTAATTAACGACCTAAGGACCATCTTGAAACTAAACAATTTGTAGGAGAATATACTTTATAATTTGTTTTAGTAGGAAAAATTATCATAGTAGTTAAGAATATTCAAACTAATACAAAATGTGTTTTAGAAGTTAAAATATGTAATTTTAAATGATTGATAGGGGACTTGTTTTTCTTATTTTTAAGAAAATGCACTATTATATATGATAGTTAGTAATTAATGACTATTTCTCAGTTGTACTTGTCTCACATACATTTATTGCTAACTGTTGACTTAAGTGACTCCAATAATTATTAATTGCTAAGCGAAAGTCCTACTTTAGTACATGTGCTGGTAACTCTAAAGCATATCTTGAATGTAAATGTTGATAAGTTTGTAATGTGAAAATCTTTTGATATTGAAGATTATACATATGGTCATCTTTATGTATAGTGTTATGTTTTTCCATATTTTGTGTATATAAAATACTAGCTTATATACTTTTTGAAACTCACTATAGTTTGCAGTTATAACCATTAGGCCTAAAAATTTAAGGTGATAGAAAATGACACAACTATAGTATTTAATTCATATGTTGATGGATTTTATAATACGGATCCTACCGTGTAATGTGTGCATGAACAAAAAATGGGGAGAGAGGGTTTGAATCTGAGACCTCCTAGCTCTAATACTATGTCATTCACCATTAAGCCAAAAAACTTATGCTGATAAAAAATAGTACAGCTATAGCATTTAAGTCATAGATTGATGGGTTTTATAATATGTTAACAATAAAAAAAAAATTGCTCATGCAATTACATGCCATAGAAGAGAATCGCAGCACTACAAGGCATAAGACAGTAGAGTTATTTTTTTCTAATTTCTGTGTTTTTTCATTAGTACACAAACCACTATCAATGTGTTGGTATTTACGTCGTGAATTGAGGGAATTTTCTATTTGGGATTATCCTCCAATTGGTAATAAAACCCGTAACAACTTATTTCCGTATTTGAATTTCCGGTTAAAGGTATAACTCTGAAAATTCATTATTTATTATTCGAAAATCATCATTGGTATCAGAGTCTTGGTTGGATTGTATTCTGGTAGGAAATAATGTCATGCTAGAGATTCTTTGTTTGTGTACAAGCATGAACACTAACAATAGCGTGACATCACACTTGTATATAATTTATTTTTCTGCCCTATATGTATACTTCGATTTGTGTACGTATGTTCTGGACATCCTTGTGATGAACCAACTTCAAAATTAGGGAGAATTTGGAAAAATTAGTTTAGAAAACCCATAACTTAATTGGGTCATAACTTTTTGCCCCCGTAATTGGGTCATAATTGGGTCACAACGCCATTCCGTCTCTTTGTAATCTTTGCTCTAGGAAGATTGTGGTTGACCCGTGTTGTTCTAGATGCGGTGTTGCTCCCGAGAGCTCAGCCCATGCCCTTTTTTGGTGCAGCTCCTGTGCGCCCGATTTGGGAGTCCACTGTTTTTCTGGGATATTCTCAATTTGCAGTGCCATATTTCTTGCTTTGATTTGATATTGTGGGTTTTTGTTAGGGCTAAGAGAGCAGAGCTCGAGGAGTTCTGCATGATTCTGTGGGGGGTTTGGTCTGAAAGGAATGCTGTCTGTCATTCTAAATCCCCTAGGGTTAGTGCTGATTTGGTTTCTTGGTCTCTCTCTTTGCTTCGTGAATTTCAGGGTACCCAGAAGGTCTTTGGCTCTCCTCTCCAGCCCCCCAGGCAGCCTCGCTCTTCTCCGTGGTCGCCTCCCCCCGCAGGCTCCCTAAAGTTGAATACCGATGCAGCAGTGAAGCCTGGTTGTTCTGTGATGGGTTCTGGTGCAGTGGTGCGTGATTCTCAGGGCAAGGTTGTTGCAGCTTCTGCCAAGCCCCTCTTGGGGTTTTTCCCTGCTGAGCTTGGCGAGCTGCTGGCGTTGCGAGAGGGGTTACTGCTGGCGAAGGAGTTCAACCTGATTATTGAGTGGGTTGAGTTAGATGCTGTCTCTGTTGTGGCTAGGTTGCTTAATTCTCTCCCTAGTTCTGTTATGGACCCTATTTTTTCTGATGTCAAGGCTCTATTTAGGGATGTGGGAGTTTTCAACTGTCATGTCATTCCTCGTTCGGGGAATGGAATGGCACACTCTCTTGCTTCCCTAGCCTTTTCCTCTAAGGAGGAGTTCTGTTGGTTCAATCCTGAACCTAGCTTTCTTGTTGGTCTTCTGTAATAGAAGCTTTTTTGAATTCAAAAAAAAAAAAAAAAAAAAAAAAAACTTTTTGCCCCCTTTTTTGTTTTCTGTGAATGTGGTACCATTAGAAAGATTTCAGATATCTTTCCAACGCGATATTATAAGCTTAATTTTGATTAATATAGAGAGAGAAAAACAATTTTGAAGTTTCAATCAAAACATTAAAACTTGAAAAGCTTTCTAGGTTTAATTTTGGAAGTTGAAGATGATGAACAATGTTGAAGACTATCACAAGCGCCTAGGGTTTTCAAGTCGGGTGGTTAAGGTCCGACCTTCGTCTAAAGCCGAAACGTTGGTGCGTGGCCTTCACATGCCATTGCCCGAGAGTGGGCTTTGTTGTGTACTAGAAAGCACCCACCTGGTGTGGCGTGGAGCCCACGCTCGTGCCATGGCGACGTTTGTGATGGATGTTTGACTCTGAGGCCTCGTTTCACGCCACTTCATGCAAAGGATAGTTGAAGAATTATGTACCTGTTTACTAGTGATGACTAAGATTGTGACATCGTTGGCAAAGGAGACGTGGAGATCAATTTGACTGGATCCGTCTGAAAGTTGAACAACATCAGACACATTCTGAGTCTTCGAAAGAATCTTATCTCCATAAGGCAGTTAGAAAAAGATGGGTATGTAACCGCTTTTACAGGTGATACATGGAAGGTTTTAAAGGGCACCATAACAATAGCCCAGGGAAAGAAGAACGGATCTTTGTATCTTACCTACGATGGAATTGGGTCCATTGCAGTGGCTGAGGTGAAAGAAGATCTGAATTTGTAGCACTAACATTTAGGACACATTAGTGCGAAATGGATAAAGATCATGCACTTTAAAGGGAAGCTGAAAGATATGAAATCGACAGAGATCAAGAAGTGCGAGAGCTACGTTGTGGGAAAACAGAAGAGAGTTAGTTTCCAGAAAAGTGGCAGAACTCCGAAGGAGACGAGACTTAAGCTCGTACACATAGACGTCTGGGGACCAGCTTCCGTATCATCAATAGAAGGTAAGAACTACTTCATCACATTTATTGATGATCATACTAGAAAGGTGTGGGTGTATTTCTTGAGACACAAATCGGAAGTATTTGGGGTATTCAAGAAGTGGAAAGCCATGATAGAAAATAAAACAGGGTTAAAGGTCAAGAAACTTCGTTCTGACAATAGAGGGGAGTATAAAGACTCCAGTTTTAAATAGTTCTGCCACGATAATGGCATCAAGATGGTGAAGATCGTACCGAGAACAACACAGCAGAACAGAATATCAAAATGGATGAACATGACAGTGACTGAGAGAGCTAGAAGCATGCGCATACAAGTAAGGTTGCCTAAATAATTCTGAGTCGAAGCAGTCAATATAGCAGCCTATTTGATCAATCGAGGATCTTCTATTCCTCTGGAATTCAAAATACCTAAAGAAGTCTCGACGGAAAATGAGGTAAGGCTTTCACACCTTAGAGTATTTGGATGTATATCCTACGTACATATCAGTGATCATGGTAGAAACAAGCTTGATGCAAAGTCGATCAAATTTGCATTTGTCGAATATGGTGAAGATCATTTCGGCTATAAGTTATGGGACTGGCAAAATAAGAAAATCATCAGAAGCATAGATGTAGTCTACAATGAGAAGCTTGTATACAAGAATAGGGATACCACGACATCGGAAAGGTTTCAGAAGCATCAGATGAATTTTTTGGACCTGAAGACATCTCCAACAGTGATTTTGGATGAACAGGGCAGAAAATCGGAGAACCATAGAGTCACGCGACCCAGCTCGTACGACCACCTGTTCGCGCACCTAAGGAAGAAGAAACTAGTGAGTCGCATGACCCTGAGGTCACGAAATAGGATGCAGAAAATAGTGAACCCCGGAACCTTAAGGTCGCGCTACCAGTAGGTCGAGCCACAAGTTGTGAGGAAGAAATTTTTGAACATGGACAGGAAACTGAGATGAGAAAATCTAGCCGACCGCGGGTTCCGAACATATAGTACCTAAACTACCTTTTACTCATAGATGGGATGAGCCTGAAAGCTATTGTGAGGCTTGTCAGGTCAATGATATCAATAAGTGGGAGCTTACAATGAGGGGTGAGATGAAGTCACTTACGTCAAATCAAACTTGGGAGTTGGCAGAGTTACCAGTGGGTAAGAGAGGACTCCATAACAAGTAAGTGTACTACATCAAGTAGAAATATAATGGTTCCAATAGATATAAGGCGAGCCTGATGATGACTACACCAACATATTTTCTCCGGTGATGAAGCTAACTACTATCCGAGCAGTACTGAGCATAGTAGCTTCAAAGGAATTACATCTAGAGTAGCTACATATGAAGACTGTATTTCTTCATGAGGATCTGGAAGAAGAAATCTACATGCAGCAACACAGGAAAAAAGGCAGGAAAACTTGGTGTGCAAGTTGACCAAGAACTTGTATGGACTGAAACAAGCACCGCGACAATGGTACAAAAAGTTCAAAAGCTTTATATGCAGAAGAACGACTTCTTCAGATGTAATGTTGATCACTGCTACTACTTCAAACTGGTTAATTCCGGTTATGTCATTCTGGTACTTTATGTTGATGATATGTTAGTAGCCGATGCAGATTTAAGGGACATTAACAAGTTAAAGAAAGAGTTGTCTACTAAATTCTAGATTAGGATTTGTGGGAAGCAAAGTAGATTCTATGAATAAGGATCAGCAGAGATAGGCAAAGAGGTATTCTAGAGTTATCTCAAGCATAATACATCAGCAAGGTATTGTAGAGATTCAATATGAAAAATGCTAATGTAACATCCCGGATTGCGGATAATTAATTTTGAATATGTGGATATAAATTTTGTAATTGGAAGGGGTGTAAATGTAATTAAAAGTATGTTTATTTTTATGATTTCCAGGTGGACCAGATTGAACGGTCGAAACCGAAGCTTGAAGATTGAAAAACTGAAGCAGAGAGCATCGCGACCTGGTCACCGCGACCACAGGTCGCGATGGCTTGCTCACGGTGGAAAATGAGATTTTTGGCAGTGAGCATCGCGACCAGTCACCGCGACCACAGGTCGCGATGAACTGCTCGCGGTGAAAATGTCAATTTCTGGCAGTGAGCAACGCGACCACCAGCGCGACCTAGGTACCGCGAGGTGTGCTCGCGATGAAGGCGGTGCAAACACTCCAGTGAGTACCGCGACCTGGTGGAGCGACCACAGGTCGCGACGACGGTCGCGACAGCAGAAAAATATAAAAAAAAAAATTTGGCTTCCGCGAGAAGCCACAGACAGCACAGAAGAGAGAAAAGAGAGACAGAGAGCGAGAAAAAAAAAGAAAGAGAAAGAAGAAGAAGAGGAAGAAGAATAAGAAGAAAAGAAGAAGGAAAGAGAAAAGTAAGTGTAGGAGGAAGAGAAAAGGGAAGGAAAAGGAAAAAGAAAACCGTGGAAACGCGATTCATCGAAGGGAAACGGTATCCAGGTTGATGTACAAACGATTTCGAACTTATTTTGATAAAAAGTTTTGATTTAGTATGTTAAAAATATAGTTATGAACTTATTTTGTTTATAAATGTTTTGATTTAGTTCGTTTTGAAACATAGCTGTGGATTTTATATATAGATTCGTATGGATTTGTTGATATATATTTGTATTTGTGTATGTTGTTGGATTAGTATGTAAAAATTTACTCTTGTGAACAGTTAAAGGAAAACGTGTGTTTTCAAACTCTGATTTCTAATTGTTGTATGATTTTTCTTATTTCTGGATTATGATTTCAAATGATATTTGTTGATTTGATTTCAAATGATATTCGTTGATTTCTGAAACTAAAGAACTGATTTGTTACGATAGTTTGAACGGCCCTGATATATGTATAGGGATATTTGAATATAGGAGATTGACATGTCAATTGGGTGAATTTATAGCAGTACTGCACCGTATTGTCTCTGATCATTGATTACGGATACCATTTCCTCGTGAAATGGGAAACCGACTGTTTACCATGGATACCATTTCCTCGTGGAATGAGAAACCGACTGTGAGAATACCCGGATACCATTTCTTCGTGAAATGGGAAACCGACTGTTTATATAGGGATACCATTTCATATGAAATGGGAAACCCAACTGTAAAACCCGTAATCCAGTCCTGTACACCCTGTTATGTGTATCACGGGCCAAATTTAGAATTTATGGGCAGAAAGTGTCTGGAAATAAGGAAATGATATTGAACTGAATTCCATAAAGTTTTGACATATTGTATGTTTATAAAGTTTTAGTATTTGAGAAATGTTTGTTTTATACAGATATTTATATTTCTGAACAATTCTGTTTATAAGTTTTACTGTCTAATTACATTTCTGAATTTCTGATTTACGAGATATTGTTTTAGCTATACTGTTTTATATTATGTTACCGTTTATTTTAAAGTGTACACCCACTAGGCAGTTTTGCTTAGCGCGTTAGTTTTGTTTCTAACGCGTAGGTAATAAAGATACCGAGGACGGAAAGGACTGAAGAGGCACCAGCTGCAGAGAAAAGCTCAGAGTCACCGTACTTTGGGGTAGTTAATTATATAAGTATTTGTGTATAATGTAATTAAATCTGCATGCATATACAAAGAATTTTGTAATTAAATAGTTTATGCTTTCTGTTTTACATTTTTGTTAAAGGATTATAGTTACTGAATTGTTTTATAAACTGTTTGAAAGTCGCACTAAACGGCAGAGTGCGCAATTGTTTGAAATTGATATTGAAGTGTTGATATTGAATTTGTATTTGAATTGAGTTGTGAAAAACAGGTTTTGGAAATTCGAAAAACAAACGGAACTCTACCGAAATTTTTGAAAATTAGTTTTGATGGGCTCACTCGAAAAGATTTTAAAATTTATAAACTATATGGTTTGCCATTTATAAACAGAAATAAGAAAGTTTTGAAAACCCGATAGCGCTCCCTGGGTCGGGTCAGGGGGGGGTGTTACAGCTAAGCCTGTCAAGACGTCATTTGTTAACCATTTCAGGTTGTTCGAAGAGCAATGTCCAGAGACAAATAAAGAGAATAACTTCATGGATACGGTTCCATATGACTCAGCTATTGTAAGTTGATGTACGCAATAGTTGGCATGATATCAGATATTACTCATGTAGTAAGAGCTGTGAGCAGATTTATGGCAGATCCTGGAAAGCAACAATATGAAGCAGTAAAGTGGATACTAAGGTACTTGCGGTGTAATATCAACAAATATCTATGTTTTAAGAGAGACGAGCTGAAAATACAGAGGTATGTAGATACAAATTTCGCTAGTGAGGTAGATCACAAGAAAAGTACTATAGGGTACAGATTTACACTGGGATCAACGGCCACAAGTTAGATGTCTCAATTGCAGAAGATTGTTATTCTGTCTACAACTGAAGCTGAGTATGTGACCGTAATAAAAGCTAGCAATGAGATGATCTGGTGAAAATACTTGTTAGCAGAACTTAGGTTTAAGCAGATAAAGAATGTGTTGCACAGTAACAGTCAAAGTCCAATACATCTGGCCAAAAACTCGTGTTTCATTCAAGGACCAAGTATATAAGCCTCTGTTACTATTTCATTAGGTCATTACTAGATGATGAAGTGTTAACACTTGTGAAAATACAAGGAATTAAGAATCTGGCCGATATGCTGACCAAACCAGTGACTACGTAGAAACTAGAGATGTGCGCAGCTTTAATGTGTCTTCAATGATGAAGACTAGTAGGAAAGCACACCATAGCCACTGAATTTTAAGGAGGGAGGTGACCATCTGCTTCAATCTTCAAGTGGGAGATTTTTGGAATAAGTAAAGATGAATCAGACTCAGAGAAGTGAAGAACAGGAAGTCACACAACCAGGATGTTGCATCAGCAGGTCGTAGTGAGCAGGTCTTAGTCGCGCAAGGTTGTGTGAGCAGGTCTTAATCGCGCAAGGTGGTTTTTTCCAGATAGTGGCACGATCATGTGGTTATGCAACTAGGCAGTCGCGCGACAAGTCACACGTGTTTCCTATTTTGTGCAGGAAGTCAGTTTTGGAATTTTGTTTCCTGTTCAAAATGGTCTTCCTTTAGGCTGACCCTAAACCTAGTTTATCATTATAAATACATTATGTAATGTGTACTAATATAATGGCAACCAAAAAGAAAGGTGAGAGCCAAAAAAAGAGTCTGTAATCTTCTATCATAGTGGATTGAGTGCTAGTGCGTTCCATAGATGTATGAAAGTTTTTTCGAACCACGTAAAACTCGTGTCTTGTTTTCTTATTTAATTTATATTGCTTATATTATGTTTGTGTGTGAGTTTGGCTAACTGTAGAACCATTTCGCTGCGTTGGGATTCGGCCTAATTCCTAACATGATTTTGCTGTAAAAAAACAACCATTATTGTCCGAATTTTGGCTTCGTCGGAAATGTTTAGTGAGAAATGACCCTTTTCCTGTAGTGATTCCTGCATAAGCCCCTCACTAGAATCTCATTTTGTTGATAAGTATATAGGTAGTGTTGGGCACATTTCGATTCAGTTCGATTTTGGGCAAACTGAATTGTACCCAAAATTTGACGATTTTGAAAAATTGAAACCAAATTGAACTAAATTGATTTTACAAGGTTCGATTCGGTTTGGTTCATTCGATTTTGGGCTTATTAGGGCCTATTTGGGACTAATGAGATTTTTATATGTATTTGAATTTTAACCTTAAAACAACCACAATTAGCAAAACTACAGCAAATGAAGGAAATACACAACAACAACAAAAAAGCTACATTTCAACAATTGAAAAAAAAATTAAAAATGGATCTCCACCGTCCATCAAGATTAATAGAATGTGGAGATTCATTTAATTTTTTTACAATTTTAAACGAATATTTTTATTTTTTAAAAAAAATTAAGGTAAAAATGACCATATTACCCTTTGACTATTGGTTGACCGTTAACTCTAATGGTCAACCAATTAGTTAAGGGTACTAATGTGTAATTAAGGCTAAACTTACGATTCCATTATAATATGGGCAAATGTCGAGGTACTCTATTATAATTCGCCCAAAAATAAATAAGCTACTAAAACTGCATATAAAAAGTACTGTGTATCTATTATGGCGTGTAAGAATTCAAAAGAAAATTGTTGTTTGTTCTAATATAATAGCCTAATCGCTATTATAAAGAAAATGATTTATTCAAAATGAAAAAAGATAATAGCCTAATCAAAACTTTAGTGAGATCAAGAAATCAATGTCACTTTAACAGTTTATAGTGCACGAGTCAGTGAGTGAGAGATGAGAGCGAAAGGTGAGATTCGAAATTAGAATGAATTAGGGTTTATACAAACGCTTTATGGTTTAAAACCGGTTTGATCCGAATTGAATACGATTCTTCACATTTTAAAACCGATTTGAACCAATCTTGATGAGAGAGCCAAACCGAACCGAATTGTCCTTTTCGAATCGATTCTGAGTCGGTTCAATTCAATTCCGATTTTGGTGTCCACCTCTATATATAAGCAAGAAATCTGTATTGAACACAAAAACTTTTCTAAGTTTTTTTTGGGACTAATGGTAGAAATCTTTCATCTGGTCCTTGTATGCTCTTTTGCAGTAAATTTGAAGATTATACAATCTGATCTAATTATATGGCTTTTGTTTTCTTTTTTTTTTTCTTTTTTTGGCACAATGAACAAAGCGATGAAAAATTGGGTTAATTATACTAATATCCCCTCTATTATCATATTTTTACACATGCTGGCAAGTTTACCTTTTATTGCACAAACCTCCCCTGAAAAACGATGACCAAACCGTTGACTAACTATAAAGTTAACAGTCTAGACAAAAAGACCATTTTGCCTTTAATACTTATTTTATTAAATATTTTTTATTCTTAAATAATTTATATAATTTTTTTAAGAAAATAAATCAATTTAATTGTTCATCATCTTCTTCAATTAAATTCCTAATAACAACCAAATCCAGATTTTTCTTCTTTCCAAATCACAAACCTAGATTATTATTATTATCATCATCATCATCTTTCAAAATTTTCTTCAACCAAACAAATTCATTCTTCAACTAAAAAATTCAAACAAACCCAAATCCAATATTTTTTTCCAAATACCCAGATTTTTTCTTCTTCTTCTTCATTTTTCTTCAACCAAAATACAAACTCATTATTTAACCAAACAAATCCAAATTCATATTTTTTTTTTTTCCAAATACCTAAATTTTTCATCTTCTTCTTCATTTTTCTTCAACCAAACATTTTCTTCTTTAAGCAAACCTATTTTTTTTTTTCATCCAAACATCTTCTTCGAATTTTTTTTTACCCAAATATCTAATTCGAATTTTTGAATTTTTGGGTTTGTATTTTTGGGTTTATTGAATAGGATTTGTTTGGAAAATTTGAAGAAAAAAGCATTTTTAAACTTTTGGATTTATATTTTTAGGTAAGAACAAGAAAAAGAAGAAGTTTGGGTAAAAGAGGATTTGTTTTGAGAAGAAGTTTTCTTTTGAGTAGCATGAAACTGAGGAAGGTTTTCTATTGGGTGACACAAAAACACACTTTTCAGGCCTTAATCAAATCAGACTGTACCATAAAGAAGAAAGCATTTCCTTTGAAAGGTTTTCTACTTTTGATTGCAATGTTTTTTGGTTACGATCCAATCAAATCATGGATTGCGAGGCTGTAGGGGCGGAAGGCTTTGGAGGCTTCGGGGGGGGGGGGCCGGGGGAAGGGGCACGATCCCCCGCCCCCCACAATTTTTTCAAAAAAAATTTCTGTATATTATATATTACTAAATGATAAAATAATCATGTTTAACTTAAAGAACAAATTACACCTAACCTACCTGAGGTTTGCCTTTCTACAGTTAGAAATAACTTTATCAAAAATTGATAGTGAACCCCCCTTCAGTTATCTTTGACCATTAAAAACTAACGGTTGAACCAAATCAAATAGTGAAAAGACAAAAATACCCCTAGAAGGATTTTTTTTAACGCTAATTTACGAAATTACCGTCACAAAAAACAAAAAAAATAAACTTTTTAAAAAATAATTAAATTAAAAAATTAATAAAAAATAATAAATGAAAATCTTCACCGTCCATCTATTGAGATTATATCGAATTTTTTTTCAATTTAAATTTTTTTTTACTATTTAAAAAAATGATATTTTTGGTGGAGATCCAGTCCATCATAGAGATCCAATATGGATCTCTACCAAAAAAAAAAATTGAACATCAAAGATGAAGAACAAAAAAAAATATTGAGCTGGGTCGTCTTTTCTGGGTTCGATGACGAACCCAGATTTCTGGGTTCGATTTCGAACCCAGTTTCTGGGTTCCTCTTCGAACCTAGATTTCAGGGTTCGTCATCGAACCCAGAACCTGGGTTCGATTTCGAACCCATAAATGGGTTCGAGTTCGTCATCAAACCCATTTTTGGGTTCGAAATCGAACCCAGGTTTCTGGGTCGAAGACCTGGGTTCCTCTTCGAACCCAATCTGGGTTCGATTCGAACCTAGATCTAGGTTCGAATCGAACCCAATTCAATATTTTTTTTTTTTTGTTCATCTTTGATGTTCAAATTTCTTTTTTTTTTTCTTGGTGGAGATCCAGATTGGATCTCTATAATGGATGGTGGAGATCCCAATCTAGATCTCCACCAAAACTAGTATTTTTGTAAATAGTAAAAAAAATTTAAATTGAAAAAAAATTAAGTTTTACAATGTTAATTTTTTAAAAAAATTCGATATAATCTCCACCGTTCATGTATTAGATGGATGGTGAAGATTTTCATTTATTGTTTTTTATTAATTTTTTAATTTAATTATTTTTTAAGAAGTTTATTTTTTTTTTGTTTTTTTTTTCAAGAGTAATTTCATAAATTAGCGTTAAAAAAATCCTTCTAGTTGTATTTTCGTCTTTTCACTGTTTGATTTGGTCAACCGTTAGTTTTTAACGGTCAAAAATAACTGAAGGGAGGTTCACTGTCAATTTTTGATAAAGTTATTTCTAACTGTAGAAAGTCAAACCTTAGGTAGGTTGGGTGTAATTTATTCTAACTTAAATAAAGATAAAAAAATTAACATATAAAATAACCTAAACCCTCCACTTTTGCACTACTCTAGTTGGTACAATCTCCATGGCAAAAAATGAAAAAAAAAACTCCATGCTCCATCTCCATGCTTCATAGTTGATACAATCAAACTTCGAGACACTATTTTTTTCTGATTCAATATTGTATCTTTCTACTTCTATATTTTTCAAGGTAATTTTATATTTTTAATATTTATTTACTTTATTTAAATATTATTTGTTAGTTATTTAATTTATTTAAACAGTATTTGTTAGTAGTAAGTTTATATTGATCCTTTCATTTAATAATTAGATTAGTTATTTAATTTATTTAAACAGTATTTGTAAGTAGTTAGTTTTATTTAATAATTAGATTTGTTTGGACCACATAATATAATTAGGACTTACTGAAAAATTGAAGGAAAAAATTAATAATTTTGTGATTTCTAGTTGTAGACATGTTTCTATTTTTTAGCATGTTGCTATTTTTTAATATGATATTGTGTAGCATAATTTATACTTTTGTCATGTATGAATTGTTTATTGTAGACATGTAGTTGAAATTTAAATAAACCTCCTAAATGTTTTACATCACAGGTTTGTGATTGTGCAATCTTAAAAAATCATAGTTAGAATTATGACTAAGTCGTCTAGGATAATCGATTCTTTTTTTAAAAGAAAATATGTACATGAAGACGACGCACCTCCTTGTCCTCCTCCATCTAACCCAGAACCTTCCACGGATGAGCATCGTCCTTCTAAATCTCCTAGAGTTGAACCAAAAGAAGTTGAAAATAATAAAAACTTTTTAGTACGTGATCCGAGCTTGCATCGGCAAATTTGGGAGTATCCAATTAATGAACAAGATGAAATTCGACGAGCTTATATTAAAGTTGGACCGTATCAATTTCAAATTTCAGAGTATCCATTTTCAAAGTCGAAACATCCTCGTAGATTTCAATTTTGGTGGTTTGAAAATTTTCATTAGTTATAATACCCTCCTTCAAAGGATGCGGCATTTTGCTTGCCATGTTTTCTCTTTGCAAAACCTGGAGGACATGGTCCCTATGGATCAAATGCATTTACACTTGATGGGTTTCGAAATTGGAAAAAAGTTAATGATGGCACAAGGTGTGATTTTAAAAAGTATGTGACTGAAGAGCCTTGCTCAGCACATAAAGTTGTCGTGCAATCTTGCAAAGATCTAATGAATCAAGGTTGCCACATTGACAAGGAGATTAATTGTAACACCCTCTGACCCGACCCGGCCGGATCAACCCAGGGAGCATTACCGGTTTTCAAACCTTTTCTTTATTCTGTTTACAATTTGGAAATCAAATAATTTATAATTTAAAATCTTTTCTAGTGAGCCCATCAAAATCAGTTTTAAAAATTTCAGCAGAGTTTCCTCTATTTTTCTGATTTCCCAAAAATCCTGTTTCAAATAAAAACTCAAACAGTATAATAATCAACACTTCAAAATCATTTATAAACAAATGCGTACTCTGCCGTTTAGTGCGACTTCCAAGCATTTTCAAATAAAACAATTCATAGTTTAATATTTACAAACCCTTGAAAAATGAAAACAGAAACCATAAACTAATTATTTACAAAACATAAATATATAACACATTTACAGATTTATGTATATGCATGCGTACTGAATATAATACACAGAACTATATAACTACCCCATAAATGTAACTCTGAATTCTCCTCTGCAGCTAGTACCTCTTCAGTCTTTTCCTTCCTTGGTATCTCTGTTACCTACGTGTGATAAAAACCAACGCGCTAAGTATATAGCTTAGTGGGTGTACACTAAACTCAATTATCAACATCATAAAATAATTTCATAATAAAAATATTACCATGTTAACGTATAAAAACATTATAAAATTCAACTCAATCACTGGAATAAATCATATGAAATCAATTTACTAGAAGCATCTAAATTCAATCAATAACTCATACGAAATTCAGTTTTCAATTCTTTTCTAATCATTTTACTCAATTCATTCTCAATTCTGGCCCTTTGATATACTTAACATAATTCAGGACTGGAATATGGGTCGTTCGACCTCAGTAACTGTCTGTCGAACATAACTCCCAACTCGAGGACAGGCTCTTGAGGCTCGTACAATCCAAGGGTGGTACATATAACTCCCTACCCTAGGACCGAGTGTTCGGTAACCTAGAGAGGTACATATCTCCCTATCCCAGGACGAATCCTTAGGAAGGTACGTGTCTCCCCTACCCTAGGACAAATCATTGGGGAGGTATGTGTCTCCCTACCCCAGGACGAATCCTTGGGGAGGTACATAATATCAACATCAATATTAATATCAGTGCAGTACTGCTAAAAGAACCTAGCTGATATACTAACCTCCTATATCCGTATATATGTCCAAGTATCCTAGGGCCGTTTCATAATACCATAATTTAAATTTTCTTTTTAATTAACATTTATCAATTCAATAATAAGGATATTCACAAAACAGTATTCGTAAACATATTCGAATTCATATGATATCACAAACCTATAATAATTTTCAAAATCAATAATAAATTCTCAATTCATTTAGTCAAAATATAGAAATTTAAATCAAATCATATAAAGAAATTCATAACATTTAAATCAAAATATTCCCTTTCTTTCAAATTCAACAATATAATTTTCCAAAACAATATTCGTAATTCACACAATACTCTCAAACAATTTTCTTTAACATAACTGCTGTAAATTGAATATCGAATTAATTTAGAATATTCACATCAAAAACGATATAAACATATAACCATCAAAATAATTAAATAAACTCAGATTTCAAATCAAAAATGCATAAGAAAACCACAAAAGTTTCAAAAGCAAGTGTACACCAACCTAGATACCAGTTTTCTTTCCGACTATTTCTTTTCTGAATTTTCTTTTTCCCTTTTCCTTTTCTCTCTTTCCTCCTCTTTTCCTTTCTCCTTCTCTTTTCCTTTTTCTTTCTCCTTTCCCCTTCCTCTTCTCTTCTTCTCTTCTTTTTCTTCTCTTCTTCTTCTTCTTTCTCTCTATCTTTCTCTTCTCTTTTTCTTTCTCTACTTTTCTTTCTTTTTCTCCTCTCCCGTTCTCTCTCTTTCTTTTCTGGTTTGCTTCCTGGAGAAGCTTCATCGCCTCTTATTTTTTTTATAAAAATCCGGTCATCACAACAGCTCATCGTGACCTGTGGTCGCGCTACCTGGTCGCGTTGCTCACTAGAGTAATTTCACTTCTTTCATCGCGATCAATCATCGCGGTGCCTGGTCGCGATGTTGGTCGCGTTGCTCACTGCCCAAAATCCACATTTTCATCGCGAGCTAGTCAGCGCGATCCCTGGTGGCAGTAACTAGTCGTGGTGTTCACTGCCTAAAATCACCATTTTTCACCCCGAGCTGCTCATTACGATCCCTGGTCTCGGTGACTGGTCGCGGTACTCACTGTCCAGTTTTTCACCCTTCTCTTCGTGCATTGTTTTTCGACCGTTCAAATTGGTTCATTTGAAAACCTAAAAATATGCATACATTTAGTTACATTTTACACCCCTCAAATCATAAATATCATATGCATATACTCAAAATTAATTAGTTGAAATTAGGGATGTTACATTAATCGTCAAACTTCATAACAAATCATGAATAATTGCTTACAGTTCAAGAGCTCTATTGATTCTATTAGATAACTTACATTTCAAGGATGCGCTTTTAGAGGATACGATGAGTCTCTAGAATAAAAAAATCGGGGTAATTTTATTGAGTTGCTTAAAATTTTAGCAAACTACAATGATGATGTTGCAAAAGTTGTAATAGAAAATACTCCGAAAACTGCCAAATACACCTCACCAAAAATTCAAAAAGAAATAATTCAAATCCTCTCCAATAAGGTGAGGATGCACATCCATGAGGAAATTAGAGATGCTAAGTTTTGTGTTCTTGTTGATGAAGCTAGAGATGTAGCTAAGAAGGAGCAAATGGCTCTTGTTTTGAGATTCATGGATAAAGAAGGTTTTATAAGAGAACGTTTTCTTAACATTGTGCATGTCAAAGATACCACGGCAATGACTCTTAAAAAAAAGTTATGTACCATTTTTTCTCGTCATGCTCTCAATGTTCAGAATATTAGAAGTCAAGGATATGATAGTGCTCGCAACATGCGTGGTGAATGGAATGGGTTGCAAGCTTTATTTCTTGGTGAGTGTCCATATGCTTATTATAAACATTGTATGACTCATCGTCTACAATTAGCATTAGTTGGCTCATCTAGAGAGGTAATTTCAGTGTATCAATTCTTTTCTAAGCTCACTTCTGTTGTGAATATCATTGGTGCCTCTTGCAAACGCAACAGTGAACTACAATCTACTCAAGAAGATGCAATTGCACATATGATAACTATTGATAAGCTTGAGACCGGTAAATGGGCAAATCAACTTGGGAATTTACAAAAAGCAGGTGATACTCGGTGGGGTTCTCATTTTCGTTCTATTTGTAGTTTACTTTTTGGCCCAACTTCTGTAGTGCTTCAAAATATCATAAATGATGGATCTAATTATACTCAGCGTGGGGATGCAAATGCCTCTTATGATACTATTACTTCATTTGAATTCATATTTATTTTGTATTTGATGAAGGAAATAATGGGATTCACCGATATTCTTTGTCAAACCTTGCAACAAAAGTCTCAAGATATTTCTAATGCAGTGCATCTCGTTTTTACAACAAAAGCACTTATCCAGAATATGAGAGAAGATGGTTGGGAATCTTTACTTGAAAATGTGAATTCCTTTTGTTCGAGGTATGAAATTGATGTGCCTAATATGAGTGATCGTTATTTAATGGGTCGAGGTCGTTCTTCTCACAAAAAAGACATCACAATTAAGCATCATTATCGGGTTGAAATATTCACAGCTACAATAGACTTTCAATTGCAAGAATTAAATAATAGATTCAGTGAGCAAGCAATGGAACTACTTACTCTCAGCTCAGCTTTAGATCCAATGGACGACTTTAAGATATTTAACATTGATAACATTTGCAAGCTAGTAGATAAATTTCATCCAATAGATTTTACAGAGCATGAGAGAGATCTTTTGAGTTTTGAGTTGAAACATTATAAATTATACGTGTCTCAACAACAGCATTTTCAGAACATGTCTACAATTTCTGAATTGTGTCAAGTATTGGCGGAAACAAGGAGTTCATATCAATTTCCTTTGATTGATAGATTAATTCATCTTATATTGACACTTCCAGTTTCTACAGCAACTACAGAGAGAGCATTTTCAGCTATGAAACTAATTAAAACTGGTCTTCGCAATAAGATGGATGATAAGTTTCTAGCAAATTACTTAGTGATCTACACTGAAAAGGAAATTGCAAAAAAATTTAACAGTGAGTCAATAATAGATGACTTTATGTCATTAAGAGAGCATCCTGAACAACTTTAAGAACTGCTGACATTTTTCTTTTGTGTATGCTTCTTTTTGTAAATTTTTTAGTCACACTTATGACATAAGTCTTACTTATTAATTGTTATAATTTATTATTTATGTTCTTATTTTCAGTTTGATTATGGCTTTTAAATTGGTTGTCCATGTTTTTTTATTTATGTTATAAATAAAAATTTTCAGACATTTTGTAGTATCCTTTGGATGATAAGTTTCTAGCAAATTACTTAGTGATCTACACTAAAAAGGAAATTGCAGAAAAATTTAACAGTGAGTCAATAATATATGACTTTATATCATTAAGAGAGCATCCTAAACAACTTTAAGAACTGCTGACATTTTTCTTTTGTGTATACTTCTTTTTGTAAATATCTTAGCCACACTTGACTAGATATTAAGAGATAATTAGAGATCTATCTTTTTGTAAAGAAAATGACATGGTGGTTTGATATATAATAAAAAATTTCTTTGGTTATATTTAAGTTTATATTTGTATATATTTATATTTATTAAAGTCTTACTTATTAATTGTTATAATTTATTATTTATGTTCTTATTTTCAGTTTAATTGTGGCTTTAAATGAAAATTTTCAGACATTTTGTAGCATCCTTTGTTTTTTTGAATTGCCTTCCCCAACTGTCTTCTTGTGCCGCCCCTGGCGAGGCCAGAAAGGAATCATGATCATCAAATGTGTATAAACCATTCCTCTTTGCTACTTCAATTATAGCCAAAACCGACAAATTAAGAGGAGAAAGTTCCCTTTCATATATATATGCATACTGATATAGCAAAGCTAGGACACTCCAGGAAAAACACGACAAAATATAACAGCCAAAACAATATTGAGAAACACCATGAGTCACTACCATCATTTATTTATTAAGGACTCGAGAGGCGCTACCAAGATTTAGAAATCAATAAAACCCTTCTCCTTCAGAGATTCAACAGTTTCCTTGAGGCTACATTCGAAGGGAATGAAGTCGATACCCAAGTTTTTTGCCTTTTCCCGGGACACCTGATACGTTGGAACAGAAGGCTTGTCATCCGCACACCTAGTAAAGGTTACAACAGAAAAATTAGCTCGTCTTTCTATTTGGAATGAGGAGAAAAGTCCATAATAATAATACTGGAAGGAAAGTTTCGGATTATGTTAACTATGTGTAGCAACACCAAATAGTTGTCCACATCATGAAACATTTACACCTGAAAAGTAGTAGATTCAAATTGCCCACCAAATATACCATCAACCACGTAAAATAAATACGCAAAATATGAAACCGAAAATATGTTGCAGACACCAAAGGAAGAGTAGTTACATCTAAGACCAAATATTTTCTTGAAAATCATTTAACCCAGAAGTCTACTCTATAGACTGATAAAAAAAAGTCTGAAGTCAATCTTAATTGAAAAAAAAAAAAATTCTTTTTTTACTTAGTAATGTAGAGTGCAAACAATTATTACCTTATGGAGGGTACTCGAACAAAAAAAAAAAGTTTTACGCGCAAAAGAAATGAAAATATAGCACAATTATTCAAGAAGAAGACAAACATGTGCTCAAAAGAACCTGCTAGGGTCAGTGGCATTAATTACTTGCTGTGCCTTCAAAATTTAGGCAGAAAAGAATAACTTACTTTTCTGGAAGATTGAAAGCAGGGTAAAGCTCACGTAAAATCTTCACAACTTCTGAATAGTGTGCAACTCTCTCAACTAAACAATATCTTCCACTGGCTGATGGAACCTCAAATGCTTGAATATGTGCATTGGCAACATCTTTAACATTGACCCATCCAAGACTTGAATTCGGAAAAGTTTGTGCTCCTGCATCCCAGGGTAAACAACGAGAAGATAGAATCACATCAGTTCAGTTAAGTTGACATGTAATGTTTAAATTTTGTGTTTTTTGTGCCACTCATATTACATTCTGGCAATACTTAATATTGACACTCAATTAAAAAAAGGGAAAAATTAATAATGAGCCCCACCAAAAGCCTCTCCATCTAAAAGATCCGACTAAATTAATATAAAAAGCTGCTGTAGGCAGAAACCCAGTTAACTAGCCTCACTGAAAGGCCAAATTGTTATCACTTTCTGTACATCCATTTGCAGACTATGTCCCATAGACAAAAATTTCCTTTCCCTACCTTCAGCTAGGCACAAAACAAATGGCTACAGTGTTCCACAAAATATAAACCTAGTTAACCATCCACTCCTGATTAACACAAAACCAAGCAAGTGTGGCAAATATCAGCAATTAATGCAATAACCTTGAATGAGAGGTGCTTCTTTTTGTAACTGTGGAACATCCTATCACCTAAATTTATGTAGTGGAAGCGTCTCTGTTTTTATACAATTCACCATCATTGGGTCTATTCATTGCCACCGAAAGTGTGGGTTAGCAGACCAGCCTCAATTCACCAAGATTCCTCAAGCCACTGAATCAACTATCGTTTACCAATGGCATTCTACATTTCCCTGTTCTACTCAGCCAATCAACTGGAAATTCTACAAACTAATGTATTTAGGTTTTCACAGAGTAGTGAGTTAGGTGGTTGATTTAATAGATACAAATTTAAGGGGATTTCAACATCTACACCAGAAAAAGATAGGTGTTCTCATAATCACTTAAGATAATAATAAAAAAATATTTTGCCATCTGTATGATTCCTTTCCTTCATTGAGAGGAGTTTTTTTTTTTTTTTTACTGAGGACGTATAGAAGACCAATTCAGAGCTGCAGTTGTGTGACAACTAATTTAGCAGACACCCAATCCCTCCCCATGCATAAACACAATATAAAAGACCAATTCAGAGCTGCAGTTGTGTGACAACTAATTTAGCAGACACCCAATCCCTCCCCATGCATAAACACAAAGTAAATTACATTCCTCTCTTCAGGATTGGTGTGGGGAAGATAGATTCCAAGACATCATTTTTTAGCAGCAAGAAATCTAACTAGAATAGGTTGACAACTAAATAAACAGAAAGGATTCTGACTCTGATGGATTGAAAAACTTATGCTTATTAGGCTATTCAAATAAAGAATACAAAAATTAGCCTTGTTTCAAGTATAAATACCTTTGATTAAGCTTAGAACTGCTGCAGCACTTGTATTAAGCGTAGGCTGTAAGAGAGGACCAATGACCATAGCTGGGTTTATAGTAACCATGTCAAGACCCTTCTCTTTTGCTAATTTCCAGGCAGCATCCTCAGCCAAGGTCTTTGAAACCACATACCAAAGCTAAAAACCCAAATATTGAAAATTAAACAAACAATAAATGGAAAATCTACACATCATAAACATTTATTGCCAAAATGTAGATGGTAAGGTCATTTCTTTATTTAATAAAAAGTACACATGCCACTAGACTATTAAATTGTCAATAGCCTTGCATGACAGAACTATACCAGTGCACACAACCTTGAAATTAAGTCACACAAGACATTCAAAATT
Source organism: Xanthoceras sorbifolium (assembly GCA_003430845.1). Classification (NCBI taxonomy): domain Eukaryota; kingdom Viridiplantae; phylum Streptophyta; class Magnoliopsida; order Sapindales; family Sapindaceae; genus Xanthoceras; species Xanthoceras sorbifolium. Next base: position 30,933,078 of record CM010620.1, on the reverse strand, counting down.
ATTGATATATTTAGCAAATTAATAATTAAACCTATATCACAATAGTGAGCAGAGCAGATCTGCAATCATGCAATCTAATTATTAATCACTTGGGAACACAAGCTGAAGTCTTTAGAAATAAGCACCACCATGGTATATACATTCAAAACAGGGAGCAAACAAACAAAGGATCATATTCATGATGCCCTTTAGAATCATACAGATTTTAAAAAAATATTCAACTGTTAATATGAAAAAATTAATAACTACATTAGAAATGCTTCAATCCCAGACTGCAAATCCTTAAAACTTGCAAACAAAGAAGGATCCTCACAATTCATAAACGATTTTAATTGTCCCAACACCAGCCATCCCAATCTAATGCATCTTCGGGAAAGATCCCACAGTTATTATGAGTGAAGAGACTGCCTTACTTACCAGTTACCACATAAAAGACATAAGATAAGAGAAAAACAACAAAAAATATGATGACAAAACTCTGTTATATATATATATATATATAACTTTTCTATGAATTTACTAACTACTCAGTCATGAATAAGGTGCAATCAAAATAAACTCTTTTGATTCATCTTTGCCCGTTTATGTTTGTCCTGGAATCTTGATTGCAATACAAGAGGTTGAAGACTTACATGGATAACAACATATTGTCAAAACACCGTGAAAAGTAATAGCACACATACGCACCTTTGACTGCTTACAAATTTCTGGATCAGTAAACCAAGTCTCATCAACTACTACATCTGGAGTTCGAGGCTTTCCACTGTATGCAACTGCAGCTATTGAAGAAGTTAAAACTACTCGTTTTATTGAAGGGACATTTACACATGAGTTAAGAACATTAAGAGTTCCCTTCACTGCAGGATCGATTAACTCTGCCTGAAATGATAAGGTGAACAATTAAGTAACCATTGCAGAATAGAAAGTCAAGCTTGCCATTCATTCATATCATAACACTCTTCTAACACTATATCTGAAAACGCTTCAAGGAAATAATATGGTAGTTCTACCCAAAAAACTTGCACCCGTCAATCTTATACTTAAACCTCTTAATTTATTGTCAGATGGGCACAGGACAGTAGCAAAGATTATTATTACTAATGACCAACAAATGAAATATAAAACAAAGCACTAAAAACACGTTTAACTGTCTAGTAACAATTGGAAAACAGATTAAAGAATAAACATGATGAAGTTCACATCTCAAACAGAACAAATAAAATTTATTGAGCATTAATGAACAACAAATGACCCCTGATATTTAAGGAGAATGTTCAATGATTAGTATTGTCAGAAAAGCTCCTCTTTCTTTAATTTTTCGACTCCCTCCTATAGATATATAGGTCTGTCAGCTGGCTCCAACCTATCTATTCATCTTTTTTATTTTATTTATTCTTATTCTTCAAACGCAGATTAAGCAATCTCTCTTATTTAAATCTGAATAGAGCAAAACCATAATGGAATACTGACAGTACAATCTAAAATATAAAAATCCAAAACAAAGCTGTATATAAGAGCATCATTTTTTACCATAAGACAAAGATTACATGTTAATTGCAATAGGGATATTTCAATAATAATAAACTTAAAAAGAAAAAGAACTATTATTTAAAGAAAATAGGAGAGGTAAAGCAGGTATGCACAGTTAGACAACAAAACTGGTTATAGCTGTATACGTGCTAGGTTAGGAAAGGTTTTATGTCATGTATATGCAGAAGAAATATGTTACATCATAAATACATCAGCCCTATGGTTGCATAAGATATCCATGACTCAATACTATCCGGGACTTTCTATGCATTTATTTTGGTCTACCAGCGTATGCTACCCTCAACATGATATAGAATTGGAGAGGATTAGAAGCATGGAAGGAGAGAGCCAGCTCATGCACAAAAGACCAATTTTCATATGGATGAAAATTTTCTTATATTATAAAGCTACTATCTATTTGATCTGACTCCTTATCCCCATTTTAGGAGTAATGATCGAATTAACAGAACAAGTATCACCACAAATGAGAGAAGATTCGATTACTGGAACATGCAATCAATTTCTTTGTGACTAGTACTTGATACCACAAAGGTCAGGAGTGAGTAAAGCTGAGTGGTTAACCAGAAAGGAGTTGTGGGACATACAAATGGAACATGCAATCATACAAATAGTCCAATTGAATAGGAACTACAAGTTCTACTTAAAGTCTAATTTCCATTTTTAGGACAGACCAAAAACGTTTGCAGCTTTTTTAGAATCCATTTCAATTATCTAAAATGGAATGCAAAACTTAACCTGTGGATCCTTGACATCATGATAAAAGGGAGACGCAGTATGAAAAACACAATCACACCCATCAACCACAGAATCAAAGGATCCTTCTTCCAATAGGTTTGCTTTAAACAACTGAAGCCTCTCTGACGCTCCATCAAGTGCATGCAAGTGTTCTGTCTTTTTGGGATCATCTGCAAAAGAAATATAAACTGAATATAATTAGCAAATCACTCAAGAAACAGCAAGCTGCTGCCAATAAAGATAAAATTATGCTATGAAAATTTAAAATATTTCTTGGAACTCATTACCCTGAACACATAAAGATGGGCACCCTGTTTTGATAAATAGTATGTCCGAGAAACAAGCAACTTAAGAGCGTTATAATTTCTCATACATAATTAAGTAAATGTACTAGCAGTTATATGCCCTCTAAAAAATATTGACCTGATATACTTAAAAAGAAAACAACCGCAAATACGGTTACAATCTGTCATATAGTAAGCTACTTTGAAACCGATAGGATCCTCGACATTTAAAGAATGAGCTACTTGCTCTGCAATTCATAAAACAATTTGATCCAAACTTCGGGGGAAAAAGAAACCATAACAGAGCTCTAAAGACTCCAGAGAATGTGCAACGGCAAAAGGTGAACCCAATAATCACTGATATTTCCAAAAATCCCATAAAATCAGAATATGGCTCTGAAGGTGCACCAACTCAAGAACGTTGATGAAGAAAACATTAAAAATATGGAAAAAGTGTTTTCTGCAGAAGAACATGTTTTCAATGCTTCATGTTGTCCAGGTCTAAGCATATGACAGGACATGGAAATGAATGGATACCCAGAAACAGCACTAGACAATCGTAATAATGAAAAAAAGTAATAATAATACTTAGGGACATTTCAAAACCCTTGGCTTCAAACTAGTGGATCCCTGACTAATTGTTAAGCAAGAAACCAAAATGTTCCAATTTGATTGAGGCATTTCACAGATAAATAAATAATATTCACTCAGAACAGTGGCATTTCCTAGCCTTAAAATATTAAAGGTAAAATAAATTCATGTGCTCATAAAGGACAGTACATGTTTATTGTATAAGGGGCTAAAGAGATCAAATGCATATAGCTTACTGATAAGCACAAAGAGACAATGACTATCCAATTAGTCATTATTAAACTAGTGCACCCAAGCATAAACTTATCAATTTTGGTAACTGAGTAGCCATGTCTACTGCCAGATATATATATATATATATATATATATATATATATATATATATATATATATATATATATATCACAAGTATTCCAGAGTTGGGGAAAAACAAAATACAAAAATTAACAATAAATATAGCAATCTTTGATATGTACATCATAGAAAGCAGTCTCAAACAATCACATATCCTCAAAGAATTTTAATCTTGATTCTCTCACTCTTACACAGCATGCAGATTATATAAAAGAACCAAGCAGAACAGTGTAACCCAAGTACATTAAGCAGCAAGAATTCTTCTAAAACATACAGTTGAAAATTTGAAATAAAAAGTAAATTAAAACCCAAAATTTTGTATGATACTGGTTAGTTGAGCTGTGACTCGGGAAACTTGAAATGGATGATGAAAAGGGACTTATTTGATAAACCTATTGCTATTTATCATTCTTTTTCTCGAAGTTAAGTTTTCCCAACCTTTAAAATGAAGAGAGCCCCTCTATAAGGACTTTCATGTCGGTCTTGAATAAGAAAAGTAGTAACCATTATGTAATAGATACATGCATACATAAGTACTCATGCCAACAACCAACCACATACATAAACACACACACATATATCTGTACAAAATGCTTTATGACAAAAAAAAAATGGTGGGTCTATAATTAATTACATGAAGATCATGAAGAACTAAACTTTTACAAGAAATTGAACATCAAGAACTAAACCTTAAAAGAATTTCAACCAATTAAATCTATAACTAAAACTATGATGGCGGGTCTAAGTTAAATCATGTCAAGCACATCAAGAAGTAATTTTTTACAAGAATTCGAACCAATTACTTCCACATCAAACACCAATTACTCAATTCTTGACTCCGGAGTTAAATCTTAATCAATTTAACTTGAAATGGCTATATCAAATCCAAGACCAAACACAATTATATCAACAACAACAATAATAATAATAACAGAAAATCAAAATATCAACTTCCATCCATTCCAAATTTGGTCCACTCAATTCTACATTTGAATAAGAGAAACATCGATACCAACCAAAACGATGTAATCCAAATATATTAAATAAAAGCAGTCAACCCAAAATTTTCAAATATATATACTCAAATATTGCATGCAAAAATCATATCACGATCATATAAATAAAATTAAAATCAACAAAAATCATCAGTAAAATATATAACCCAAGACGTAAATCAATCAAGAGACAAAGAGATGAGAATTTAACTGGGATCACGAACAGTGGCCTTGACAATGTAACCACGAGCGAGAAGAAGCTTGACGATCCATGAAGCAATGTAACCGGACGCTCCGGTCACGCACACAACCTTCCCTGCTGTTCCACTGCTCATTTTTCTTTCTTCTCTTGTGCTTTTCAGTTCTGGTTCTTCGCAACGCTTGCACTCTGTTTCTCTATTTATGGTCCTCTCTGTCTCTCTATAATTAGTCTAAATTCTATTAAATGTATTTTTTTTTTTTTATCCCTTTTTTTTTATCTGACACCGGTCTATTCAGAACATGACAAGATTACTATAGTGACATGATGAGATTAAATACTATTAATACGTTCCGAAAATCTCCTATCATGATTCTACCAAGCAATTATATTTATGAAAGATTACTATAGTGATACGACGAGATTAAATACTACAAACACGTCCCGAAAATCTCCTATTAAGGTTCTACCAAGCAAGTATATTTATGAATTTAAAAGGAAATTGCTCAAGTGAATGCACCTTAAAAGTATTTTTTACTAATTTAATTACTATTTTTATAAATTAAAAACCTTCTTAAAATATTTGGATAAATTATAAATTATCTCTAGCTCGTAATTTCTTTTGTATTGGTTCTTATTTTTATGTGAATCCATATTAGGTATCACTTAAAATGTGTCGACACAAATCACTACATACACTACTAATTTGAAATTTAATAGTAAATAAATATTAATTAATTAATTAAAAGATCAAATTAAATGAGTAACCTCTCAGGAACTCTTGAAGATATATGTTAATCTTATTTAGTGACAAGTAATCTTATATTTTTCATAGTAATATACTTCTTTTGAGGAACATTTGATATTCATTAGATAAATGATAAAAATAAATAAATAGATAAATACAAATCAATTTCAATTTTGCTAGGTTGTGTGTTCAAACTCTAATATGCATTTTAGAAACTTATAAAGGAAGCTTTTTATTTGGATTATGCATGTAATGTTTAATCTCAAAAAGTTTGGATATACCCCTTACCAGTTCGATGTCATATTTAAAAAAAAAATTATATTTGATTTTAATATTTAATCTAAAAAATTATGCAAAGTATAGAGAAATCATCTATCTAAAATCCTCAATTTAGATGTAATTTCTTTTTTCTTCATTTACGCAATTTTTGTTATTTTTTACCTTCTCTTTCATAGATATTTTTATTATAAATATTGACAACAAAAAAAGTAAGTAATGTTATACTATCCAAAAAATCTATTTAAATTTATTAAACCAATAATATGACAAATTAATTTATAAATATCACATCATCTCATAATTAATCTAATTATTACAAATAAATTTGTTACACCATTTTAAAATTTTGCACAATTTGTAATAATGATAATAATAAAAGTTCTTGAACTATAATTAACATATTCGAATTTAAATAAAGAATTTTATTGAAATCCAAATTTTAAAAAGTTTATAGGATACCTTTATCTTTTTATTTTAAAGTCAAAATTTAATGTATTGTCCAATATTGATGGCCCTTTATGTATTCAAATTGTTAATGGTTTTGAAAGACAAGCAAAATTGAATTTGAAGTGTAGACCATTTTTCTATAACAACCCTTAAGTGTCAAATTCAGAGAAAAGCCCCTACAAAATTGTTTTTATTGCACAATTATAATTTTTTTTTAAAACTAAATTTTGAAACTATAAGATGTTTTGGTATATAATGAGAGGTTTTCGTTTAAATTTAAAACTATGGATTTTTTTTATATAAAAAAAAAAGTCAAGACTTAAAGGGTTTTTACAATTTTCCAAAATCATTATTAGTTTTTTATTAATTTTTTTAATCTTTTTATTAAAGCTAACACTAAAAAGGTCTGAGATCTGTCAGGATCTGACATCATTAATTACTATATATGCGGTCCGAATATTTATTCATATAATCGAAAATATTTATCTCACATAATGTGAAGAAAACTCTCAACATATGTTTGTCAATACGTGCAATGAGATTTGAACCACATCACTAAAGTGGGTTAGAGAGGTGCACATACCTAAGCTATGAGCGGGTATGCTTTTTTTATTTTTATCTTGGAGACATGTTAAAGAGGACTATTTTACTTTTTAAATTCTGTAACCTATGCCCTAAAATCACATATTAACATATTAAGAAAAGATGATTATCAATTTGGTTACTCACTTATTTAAATAATAATATTTTGATATGTTTTTACTTTTTTTAACTCATGTCGTTCTTAAAATTTTTAAAAATATATTAATTTAGTCATTTTGTCAGTCAATTATTAATCAAATTTAACAATTTTAGGGTTATTTTTATCTTTGAACCCACTTGGCACAATCAGAAATTTAAAAAATTAAAAATTTAAACATAAAAAACAATGACAAAACTAAAAACAAATATATAAACTAAACAAAAAAAGTTATACTTTCTTGAAGTTTTTAAAAATTTTTTTATTTTTTTCAGTTTATATTTTTATAATTTACAAATTTGGAAACTTAATTTTTTAGTTTTATGATTTTTATTAGAGGTTATTACTTTTATATTCAAATTTTATTACTTTGTAATAAAATCGGTAACACAACATAGATTTTTATTGTTTTATCTAAATACTTAAGCTATCAAATAGTAAAAAAGTTTATCGGTAAAAGTATCATTCTAATTCCATATATTAAGCTAAAGAGCAAAGTACACATAAGTTACCTGAGTTTTGTACTTTTGCACACGAAAACAACTTTTTAAAAAAGCTATACTGACCTCTTCTGTTGATCATAGTTGGCCGTTAAAATTAATGTAAAAAAGGGTAATTTGGTCATTTCTCCATATTTTTAATAGTTTAATATTAAATACAAATTATAGAAAAATATAAAAATTAAAGATGAATCTTCACTGAGTATCATTGAGTACTAGAGATCAGATTAAATAAAAAAAATAAAGAATTTAAAAAATTATAAAAGAATGGATGGATCTCCACCGTCCACCGTCAGATTAAAAAAAAGGGAAGAAATTTAAAATAAATAGAAAAAGAAAAAGAAAAAAAGGAAAGTGGTGGATCTACACTTCTCTTTTTCTTAATTGTTTTTTAAACTGATCTCCATCGTCCATTAAAAATATATTTTTTATTTTTATTTTAAATTTTTTTAAATATATCTCAACCGTCCATCTCAAAAATGAATGGTTGAGATTTATATATTTTTTCCTATTTATTTTATTTTTATATTTAAGTGATGAAATGTTAGCAATTTTCTTAAAATATGATAAGGGTATTATAATCTTTTCGTTGGTCAAACAAATTTAAAACTAATATACTTTATTAACAGTAAAGAAGGTCAGTGCAATCTTATTGAAAAGTTATTTATGTGTACAATAAGGCAAACCTCATATAAGTTTAATGTTATTTGCTCTAATAGTAAAGACAAAGTGAGTAATTTATACTTTTTATCACATTTGACCGTCAGAATTACAGTTAGAAGGACTACATTGATATATTTTATAAAATTTAAGAAATGTACAAATTAAAAAAATAAAAATAGGTCAAAAGTGATATTTTTAAATAAGTTAGGGACAAAATTATTTTTATCTCAATCAATTAAAATTAAGGATAAAACTATCAATGTGTATACTTTATTAGGTTTGACTATTAAAAATCTGGTAATATAATTAAATTAATTGATTTAAAAAAATTGTGGACCATACAAATTAAATGAGAAAATATTATTTTAAAAAAAATATAAGGATCAAAATAATATTTACACAAGAATAGAAAGGCAAAAAGAACTCACAAGAAGTGGAACAGTTATTAGTTAGGGTGTCATTGTTAAGGTTGCGCCATTGAGAACGTCACGGCGTTCGACTCATTTGGAATGACACGCTTGGTCGAGGAATCCAACTCTTTTTTTTCTATTGCAATTTTATTTTCTAACTAAACTTCATTTGCCTTTAACTTCTGTTAAGTTTAGAAACAAAATTACTCATTTACACTTTAAGAATTTTTTTTTAAAAAAAAAGAGATGGATCTCTATTCTCTATATCCACTGTTGACGCTGGAGATTAAAAAAGAAAAAAAAATTAAAAAAGATGCATCAAATGTAAAAAATTTCAAAAATTCAAAAACATTAAAAATTAATAAAATTGAAAAAATTATTGATATGGCCATATAAGTGCGTAATTTCATTGTTATAGATAATGGGAGTAATATTATATACACTAATTTAATGGTATTTGAAGTCAAAAAATGATAAAATTAATTTTCTTCTTGTTTTGGTTTTATTTAATTTTACATTTTATAGAGAAATTTAAAGAGCATAACCTCACGCATGAATGGAGTTTTAATTAATTAATTATTGTAATATTTCAACTTTTGATTTTTTCTCAATAACTATAAAATTTTAGGCTACAGTGTCGTCTGATAGGGGAAGAAAACTTGTGGTTAACAAGTAAATCCACTCTCATTGCCATCCTAGTGTTAGCATCCTCATTCTTGAGGATTCCAGTTTGATTTTGTATTCGTTTTTTGGTTGTTGAATGAATTCTCTTTTCTTAAATATATATAAAAGTTAAGAAAAATACAATATAATAATATTTAAAAATTAAGTTGTTTAAAAAATCAAATATAATACCGTTTAATTTCATATCTAATGGTAGAAAAACTAAATTAATAAAGGGCGAATTGTAATGGAGTACCCTGACGTTTGATCATATTACAACGAAATTATGAATTTAGCCTTAATTCACATTAGTGCCATCCTTTAGTTGACTTGGTCAAAAATAAAAATTTGACCAAAATTTTTACCTAAAATGACAAAAATATCCTAATTAAAAAAATAATATTAATTATTTAAATTAAAAAAATAAAAATTAAAAAAATTTAATTTTTTAAAATAGATGAATCCATTTAAATTATATTTTTAATTATTTAATTTTTTTTAATTTTAATAATTAATATTATTTTTTATTTTTTAACCAGGGGTATTTTTATCATTTGAGGTAAAAAATTTAGTCAAACTTTTATTTTTGACCAAGTCAACTAAAAAAGGGTAATAATGTGTAATTAGGTTAAACTCACGATTTCATTACAGTATGACCAAACGTTAGAATACTCCATTGTAATTCGCTCATTAATAAATATAATAGACACTAGTATTATGAATTAAAATGGAATTCATCATTCTTTTAAACTTTTAAAATTATTTATAATCGAATATATACTAAATTTCTCTATAATTTTCCTTTCAATTAGTCATGACCACGGTTCCAGAACCAGAACCGGAACCGAAATCGTGGGGTACCGGTTTCAATTCTGGTTTTGGAATCGGAGGGGATCTGGTTCTCGGAACTGACGGTTTCAGGCCGGTTCCGGTTCCGGAACAATTAATTTTTTTTTTCTCTAATACACAATTTTTTTTTTCAATTTTTTTTTAAAAAAGGAATCGGAACAGGCAGAATCGCCGGCTCCGATTCTCCGCCGGTTTTGAACTACCGGTTCTGATTTTAAAAAATAAAAAACTGGAACCAGACCGTGAGTCTCGGTTCTAATTAGCCAGTTCGGAACTGGTTCGAACCGAACCGTGGCCAACACTACTTTCAACATACAAGATTAAAGAGTTTGTAAGAAAGTATCTTTCATTTTGTTGTGAACCTACCCGTAACAATATGCCTAGCGTAGTCATTAAAGAGATTCCGTGAATTGATTGTTCAAAGGTGAATAATAACATTAGATGTTGACGAAGATTCGACTTGAGGTTTTAATTCTTTTATAAAATTCATCAATTATAGTTGGCTTTCTCATCTTTAAATCAAAGAAAAAAAAATGTAAAAATTTTTATATTGCTTAAAACAAAAAATAATTATACTATTCATAATATCTTCATAACTAATATGTGTGAATTTTAATATCTTAATTAAAATCTTAAAAAACTAATAATAAATATCATGCAAAATTAAATGACAAACAAGTAGACGTCATTATAAAATATTTAAAATACCATTGAACTATTAATATATTTAAATCACAATTATTTACATACTTTAATCACAATTATTTACCTGCTTGTAATTTAAGTTTATCATATTTATCATAATGATTTCAAGCAAATTTAAATAAATAAATATTTAAATAACAAACTAGTAGATAAGTTTATCAAAATCATATTAATAACCTAAAAAATAATAAATATAAATGATACAAGTTTCGGTAAAAAAAAAAACACAAAATATTATTTTACAATATCAAACCTGAAATTTTGGGAATTAATAAAAGATAATTCGAAGTCGTACCAAAAAATAAGACAAGAAGAATATTAAGAATTTAGAGTAAAAGTGATTATTGTAGCTCATAGAAAATAATTTTTTTTAACTTATGTTAGTGAAAACATAAAAAAAAAAATATATTTATATATAGATTACACCAATCAACAATATGTAGGAAACTAAATCCTAAAAAAAAAAAAAATTTCTCCTACATTAAGGGGTCGTTTGTTTTTTTATTTCAACACTGAATAAGTCTGAATTTTTTTAAGACTAAACATGGTCTGAAATTTAAAACCTAAATGACATGTTTATTTTTTTTTTCTTCTAACAACTGAATAAGAATGTTGATTGTTTATTTTTTTAAGATAAAAAAATCTGAATGATGATAAAATTAGAAATATATTAATATAATAATGATAGTTATGGAAGAAAAATATTTTAATTATGATGGAGTAATTAGGACTCAAGTGATAAGTTAAAATTTATAAATTTTTTATTTTATCTTATTTTTAGCATTTTTCAGTTGTATGACCGCTTAAAAAAAATAAACAAAAATAACATTATGTGTCCAATTCAAGGATTATGATCCTGTCTTAACCTAAACTTTTCCTAACTTTTTACACAAAATCCTAACTATTAAATTGGTTATATGTCACGTGTCATTAGATGTGTAAAAGCTTTTTAAAAAGAAAGAGAATAAAATATAAAATTCTAACCATTAAATCCACGTGTCTTTAGATGTATAAAATGTTAGAAAAATTTTAAGTTAGGAGAAGATTCTTATCTCCAATTGAAACCTATTAAATGTTAAGCGAGAAAAAAAAAAAAGACCTTTTAAATAGGAATACATCAAATTACGTAATTAATTTATATTGTTACAATAATGGGGGTAACCAGATCTTACCTATTTTATTGATTGCTTTTTATTGTAATAATTATGATTTTAATTAAAAAAAATGAAAAATAATGGAAGGGAACATTGTGTATATTGCATAGTACATTAAAATGCCACTAATTAAAAAATTAATTTAAATTTTATTAGTTGGGGCTTGGGGGGCATGGTCTCGTGGGTTCTCTGCCTCTTGTCATTAGGAACTCTCAGGGCGTATTTTGTAGTTTGAATTGGACTAAAATTAGACTAAACCTAGTTCAATAATTTATTTGGTGTGACACCGGACTGAATAAAGTTAAGGCGGATGTCACTCATTAAAGCAACTGTGGCAGGACAATTTGTCCTACCATTATTTTTTTAACAGACTCTTTTTTTAACACAACTTTTTTTTATCTTATTATTATAATTATTTATAATATTAAAATTACTTTAATAAATTTTATTCTAACATTAAAGAATAATATATTTTATATATTAATTTAAAAATTAATTAATTAATTAATTTTAAATATTTTATTTAATTTAAACAAATTCTTAACTAAATTTATTTTAATTTAAATAAATTTATTTTTATTAAAATTGAATTTAAATAATTTTATTTTTAAATTAAATTACATAATTTTATTTTATTCAAAAATTAATTAATATATCAATTTTATATTGTCTTAGACATTAAACATAATTATTTTACGTCCAAGCTAATATAGTACCGAACAATGAACAATACTTGTATCATTTTTAATTTTTTTAATATTAATTAATTAATATAATATATTTTATTTATAATTAATTTTAAAATATTTAATATAAATATATTTAAATTTTATTTAGATTTCTTTTAAATAATTTTAATTTAATTATATAATATTTTTAAATAATTTTATTTTATCTAATCTCATTCTATACTAAACAATTGACAGTACAATTTTTAATCTTATGCATACTACACCAAACACATCATAGTACTAATTAGTCTAATCCAATCCATTCTTATCATATCCCATAAAAATAGTCCAATCTAATCATATGCACCAAACGCACCCTCAAGGTTAAGTTATGGCTTCTTCTTGTTCAATTGTTCACCACCTAATGCAATTTGATAGTAAGAGCCTATTCGGCAGGACTTTTGAAAGTTTGCTTCTGACTTTTTGAGCCCAAAAGCCCTTTAATGAATATTTGGATGTTCTCTAGAATAATTTTTAAATTTTAAAAGTTCTTTTAGGCAAAGTCAAAATATATAATTTTTGTAGGAAAAACTTCTAAGAAGTAAAAAACTCTATTAAATAGAGCCTAAAGATCGTTAATTTAATTGAGTAATACATTTTTTTTAAGGGGATAATATATCATGTTTAACTCGTTACACCGTATGTTATATATATATATATATATATATATATATATATATATAAATATAAATAAAGTCGTTGATGGATAGGCAAGGTGTGTCCAACATAAAAAAAAAAATGTATATATTTCACGTGCATATATTATTGTATGGGCCTAGACTCTATCTAACTTGTGAAGATGAGAATGTGGTAAGAAAAAACATCTATTTTGGCCTTTTTTATGACACTATAGCACAACTTTATTAATTTTAGTGAAAATACTATCTAAAAGTTATTTGGGATAAAAATGCCCCTTCTATCATTAGAAAAAAAAAAAGAAAAGAAGATCTACCATAAAAAAAAAGAGGAGAGAAGAGATAAGCTCGACCATAAAAGAGAGAGAAACTCGATATCATCATCAGACGTGAGAGAGAAAAGAGAAACTCGACTACCATCGTTAAAGAAGATTTTATTTGTTTGTTAGTCATATAATCTATTATGTTTGTTTGTAATCTAGCTTACATGCGGTAATATATCTGACCGTGAACTATATTTTTACTTTCTCCGTAAACTACTAAAAATAAAAGTACAAATTAATTTAATAAAGAATATAATAGAATTTCCGTCCAAATTGATGTCATTTTTATAATGTCGTGTTAATCTAGCTCGACCTTTGATGTTAGCTTGACTCTGGATAAGAAAAGTATTACATAAAAAAACAACTCCTTGTGAGATTTGTCATTTATGAGGGGCTCAATCTTTGATGTTAGCATGATTATGGACAAGAGAGAAATGAGGAGCGCATCAAAACAAATAATAAATTAATGATATACAGAGACTATTGTTGTGTCGTTGGTTTAGTGATGGACATATTGAAAATAATTGACAAAATGAAGCGATATTAGTGATCACAAACAAAAGATCTACTCATGATTCTTTTCCATGGGGCGGCCTTGTAATCTATTAGTTTTTTCTATAAGTTGAAGATATTTTAAGCCCGTCGATATATGAGAGAATTAATTCCTAATTTTCCTAGTAGTATCCTTTGATTCATATATATATATATATATATATATATATATATATATATATAAATAATTAGTATGATAAAGATATTTATTCAACTTGATAATATTTAAAATTCGAGTAGCCACTACTGATATATATAAAAAAATAAATAATATTGAATATATATGAATTTTATTAAATTACATTTGAAATAATAGTTTACAAAAATTTATACTGAACTTTCCTGACGTTAAGTTTGATTATTAAAAAATAAGTTCGAGTCTTTTCTGATTTGTTACTATGGATTTGCTACTTTTTTTTTTTAATGGTTAACTTTATTTTTTAATGGTTAAATATAAAATCACAAAAATTCAGTATAAATTTTTATAAATTTTAATTTTAAATATAATTTAATAAATTTTAAATAAGTTAAACATTATTTATTCATATAAAATAAAAACAAAGTGAAAGAAATAAAATTAATGAATACTGTAGATATATATTGTCTCGTCACTCGTGCAACCGCCCACTGCACAACTGGAGTGGAAAGTGGAAATGAATCAATGATAAAGGTAAAGGGGGACAGGCACGATTGCGAGTTGAAACCGATGGGGGCGGCACCACTTTTGCTTTTACTTCCCCACCACTTATATATAAATATCTCCATCTTTCTCATGTTTTATTCATTTTGTTTTAGCTTCAACAACCCCTACAGCTCTACTACTATAGCAAGTGAAACTTTCTTTTTCACATGTTTTAGCTTCAACAACCTCTCATTTTTTTTTTTTTTTTAATCGAGGTATAACATTTTGAATATGAATACTTAAGCGTTTTCATACAAATACAATTATATTCCAATTTTAATTACATATAAATCTAGTTTATAACAATTTTTTTTGTTTCAATGTTGATATTTAAAAATATTAAATTGTTTTATCTTTATATTTAAAAGAATGGTAAAAAAATTTAATTTAGATATTATAAATTTAATTTATATTATATATAATTATATAAAAAAATCACTTAAAATATTTTTTTTTGAAAGGGGTACAATTATAATATCAACAACTGCTGGGACCTGTCGAGATTAATCACTAAATGCGGGGTCCGGATATCTACTCCCATAGCGGGAGAATACTATTTCTACAATAAGGGAAGAAAACTACCCACACATGCACATGATGAAAATCGAACCACTCACCACTGAGGTGGGAGAGAGGTGCACTAATCACTTAAAATATTTATATTAACTACTAGTTTGGTTTGAATAATACCAAATATAAATTTATTTTATTTTATTTTCATGCCTATTATAGACACTATATAAACTCATAGCAATTAACAATAAAATTTTACCAAATATATGTATACTACCTTTGAGTTTAAACAATTATAATGACATGAATAACCTGATAAATTATTTTCCATTAAAACTAACCGTGATTATTTTAAAGGCTAGAGTAAT
Source organism: Xanthoceras sorbifolium (assembly GCA_003430845.1). Classification (NCBI taxonomy): domain Eukaryota; kingdom Viridiplantae; phylum Streptophyta; class Magnoliopsida; order Sapindales; family Sapindaceae; genus Xanthoceras; species Xanthoceras sorbifolium. The sequence goes on along the minus strand of CM010620.1, from coordinate 30,917,408 downwards.
ACCAAACTGACTCTTTAAGTATTTTTACGATTAATGTGTATATGCTGAAAATATATTTCTTATAAGAATATTTATTCTTAGATATAAACTAAGAATTATATATTATCCAAGTATACATAGATGAGGTGGAGAACAGTTTGAAAGGTCAGAGAAATCTAGATTTCTTCATCCCTGTTCATTCCTGGACAGCAACCACTTAATCCCACAAGAAACACATTGATTATAAAAGGTATACGCATATATGCACCATATATCGTGACGTATATAAGTTTTTTTTTAACAAATTTATATGGACATTTAAGAGAGATTTTTTCTTGTTTTTAAGAAATTTGATACTCATGTTTCCACTTTCAAACAAAAGAATGCTTCACATTCATTCCTGATCTTAAAATGTCAAAGAAATTAAGACCTCTTTAACCCCATGATAGCAACTATTTATTTAAGGTTGAATTTTTTTTTTTTTTTACTTTACAAGTTAGATATCTCTATGTTTCCACTTTTCAACAAAATGCCAATCTCTTCCTATGATTTTTTTTCCAGTTTCACGTGCTTTCATCTTATACAACCTACCGCTTTATATAGGAAAAATCTTTTTATATATGATACGTTTTCTAATAATAGTTACGGTATGATAATAATGTAAGTGGTCGAAAGCCCTGCTGGGAGGAGATGGATTGATTGAAAATTTTCTACTCACATGTGACACACACACATAGAGTCAGAGAGAATACATTAGACTTTCTGCATCAACTCACATAAAGCCATGTATATGTGTCCAAACAGCTAAACCCATTATTTACTTGTATTGGCTCAGTGACTGGTACATATTAATTGAAGTACCTCTCATGCCTATTCATCAATTGAGGTCTGGCTTGTGCAACCTTTCTGCAGAGTGGAGCTGGCTTGTACAAGCACTTCACGTTAACTCTCTTTCTCTCTTGAAATAAACACACATCCACCCACCACATAAACCAAACTGAAACTATACTACTTCCATTTCTAATTTAAAGTTTCTCACTCATTTGATTTCATATAGCTAGGCATCTCTCTCTCTCTCTCTCAAAAACATCAAAAAAATCTAACCCTGATTAAAAAGAAGAAGATATCAGAAACCAGAGTTATCTTCACCAGCCTGTCAATGGCTCCTTGGCTTTTATCATTCAGCAACCCCAAGTGCACCCTTCAACCACTCTCTCAAAGCTGCTTGTTCATTACCAGATGCGGTCACTTCAACAAAACCCACAAGACTCTCCTTTGTCCAAACAAACCCAACCCTAAACCACAACTACTCAGTTGTTCATCCGTTTCAAACTTAGCTCCAGCACCTTTAGACGAAACCCTAATCTACGATGAAGAAGAAGAAGAAGACAAGCCACTACGCGATATGTGGAAGAAAATCCAGGGAATCAACAACTGGGAAGGATTGCTCGATCCCATGAACACCCATCTCAGAAAAGAAATCATCCGTTATGGAGAATTCGCACAAGCTTGCTACGATTCTTTCGACTTTGATCCTCACTCCAAGTACTGTGGCACATGTAAATACCAGGGAGCTCATTTCTTCGAAAAGCTCGATATGACTGACCATGGCTACCAAATCAGCAGGTATCTCTATGCAACGTCCAACATTAACCTTCCAAACTTTTTCCAGAAATCCAGGCTGAGTAGCGTATGGAGCACTCATGCAAATTGGATGGGCTACATCGCGGTCACCACCGATGAAGAGGAGGTCAAAAGGCTGGGGAGACGAGACATAGTCATTGCATGGAGGGGCACAGTCACATACCTTGAATGGATTTACGACCTTAAAGACATTCTTCACCCTGCCAAATTCACAGATGATCCATCTATCAAGATCGAACTAGGGTTTTACGACCTATACACCAAGAAAGAAGACGACTGCAAGTATTGCTCTTTCTCTGCTCGCGAACAAGTTCTAGCTGAGGTCAAACGCTTGATCGAATACTATGATGGAGAAGAACTGAGTATCACAATCACAGGGCATAGTCTTGGGGCTGCCTTGGCCATTATAAGTGCTTATGATATTGCAGAACTGGGAGTTAACATCATCGACGACGGCGAATATTCGACCACTAAAATCCCCATCACAGTCTACTCTTTCGCTGGACCTCGAGTGGGCAATCTTAAGTTCAAAGAACGCTGTGATGAGCTTGGTATTAAAGTGCTTAGAGTCGTAAACGTCCATGATAAAGTCCCCACAGTGCCTGGAATCTTAGCAAACGAGAAGCTCCAGTTCCAAAAGTACCTAGAAGAAGCCACTAGCTTTCCATGGAGCTACGCACATGTTGGGGTGGAACTAGCAATGGACCACACCCACAGCCCTTATCTCAAGTCCACCAAAGACTTTGGTTGCGCCCACAATCTTGAGGCTCTGCTGCACTTGGTCGATGGTTTTCATGGAAAGGAACGAGAATTTATCTCGGCAACGCAGAGGGACATTGCGCTGGTGAACAAGAGCTGTGATTTCTTGAAGAGTGAGTATGGTGTGCCTGCCCACTGGCGTCAAGATGAGAACAAAGGTATGGTGAGGAACAGCGACGGCAAGTGGGTTTTGCCGGAGCGGCCTAGGCTTGAGGCCCACCACCCGGAAGACACGGCCCACCACCTCCGTCGAGTGCTCAAGAATTTCACCACCAATCCTAATTCTCAATTAGAAGCTATTTAATTAGTGATTGTAACCACCTCATCACAAACTTAGGTGTGTGTTATTATTGATCTAATATCTATTAATTTTGTTGTCCTTTATGTAATGTGTATCTACTCAATTGTGTTTATAACATGTTCATGAAAACAAATTTCAACCTACTAAAATTATATTGTATGATATGACAACTATATATATTTCAAAAAAAAAAAAAACTATATATATTTCTGTATTCATATCATATAATACAATATAATGAAGATTTGTAAAATTTTTCTTGAGGTTTGATATTTAAAAAAAAAATAATAATAATCATGTAGTTTTGAAGTTACATGAAGACCACTCTTATTGTATATTAAAAGTACTTTATAGTTTCAAAGTTTAATTAAAAAATTTACAATTATATACCAAAAATGCTCTCGAAATTTTCATCTAAATTCGAAATTAGAAAATAATTTTTAAAAAAAATGTCAAACCTTAGGAAATTTTTTGCCTCTTTTAATTTCTACTAGTACATAAGGCTAATTGTTTTAGTGGGACAAGTTCTTGACAGGTTGGTATATAAATCAAATTCTCTCTCATTTATTAACTTTTGTTACAAATATGAATTTATTCTTAAATATATAATTGGTGAACTGGTGTCATGATTACTAGTTTTTTTTTTTCTAAGAAAAGTAAATGTATTTGATATATTTATATATAGTATATGCTTTATCATCAAAGTAGTGCTTATGGATAGCTTTATCTAACCAACCTTTATTCTCTCTTATTTATTGATTTTTTTTAAAGGGGTACAAGTATAATATTAATAACTGTCGGGTCCTGTCAAAATTAATTCATCACCACATATACTGGTATGTGCATAGTGGGAATTGAACCCCTCACCACTGAGATGGAAGGGAACACTTTACTACAAGTGAATGTGCTTCTTATTTATTGATATCAATGCGCACTCTTGATATTATTATAATAATAAATTAAATAACAATTACTAAATAAATTTCGAACTTTAAACTTAATTTTTAATTAATTTACAAACTTTCTATTTTTAATCAAAATGGTCCCCAAATTTTTTTACAAGTACTAAATAAGTTTCTACCTTTTTAAAAGTAATCAAATTGGTCCTCTCATGATAAAATCTAATGTTTGATTTAAAAAAAAAAATTGTGAAAGTATATTACTACCTCTAATTTATCTATCTTATTTGAATAAAATTGTTTAAAAACAAAAACATTAATTAAAATAAAGGATAAAATAATATGTTTATAATTCAATAATAAAATAATATTAATATTTTTTAAAAATAAATTTATATTTATAATAAATTAACTAAATTATAATAAAAAGAATATTTAAAATTTAATAGAAATTATTAAATTTATTAAAAACATTAAATAAAAAAAGGCTAGACCATCTCTCTACCAATTTTTTTTTTTCTTTTTATAACTCAAATGATCCAATATCATTCCAGCCGAGGACGAAGAGAATCAACGAAAGAATTGGAGTTGCTCTACCATATTTTCTTGGATGTTGAATGTTTTTTTTTTTTTTTTGAATTTTTTTATAATATTGAGTTGCTTTTCGAAAAAAAAATAAAATATTCTGATTAGATTTCATTACACGATATAATTTATGTTATTATTTTTTATTTTAATTTAAAATTAATGTTTCATTACTTTATTAAGATGTTTCATGAATTTACCAATGGAGTTTGAATAAATTTTATCTACTACAATACATACAATTAATCGAATAAAGAAGAAAATATATTTGAACATAGAATATTTCTTTATTAGAAGTTTGAAAAAAATAATAATAATAAATTGAATGAGATTTAGTTGCATCATTGTAGATAAAGTATATTTTAACTAGGTTGGCACTTACCCGGCCACAAATTATTTGCATTTCTCAAACTTTACATTCAATCCACTATATTTATACAAATATAATTTTGTGATCAAGAATTATATGAATCATAGTTCAACGAAAAAACTTAAGGACAGCTTAGGGATGGACTCTACAGACTCAAGCTCACTGATTTCAAGTCTGGTCATTCTTCCTCTAGTCATGGACTGTTTTCTTCACCTTGTTGTAATAGTGATAACAATTTTAGTACTGCATCTGTTTCTATTTCTAATGCTGCTTTTCATATACATTCTACAAACAATGTTCATGCATTTATATGGCATGCAAAGTTAGGACATCCTTCAGTTGTTACACTTCAAAAAATTCTCAATAAAATTCAGTTTACTTGCAAAATTCAAGTTACTGATTTTTGTGATACTTGTAAGTTAGGAAAGGTTCATCAATTGCCTTATCCTAGAACTAATATTATTGCCAAATCACCACTTGAACTTGTCTATTCTGATTTCTGGAGTCCTTTACCATTGTTATCCAATGAAGGTTATAGGTATTATGTCATCTTTGTTGATGCTTTTATTTGGTATATCTAGTTCTATCCATTAAAGCTTAAGTTTGATGCTTTTTTAGCATTTCTTAACTTTAAAACACATGTTAAATTGCAACTAGATAGCAAAATTAAGTGTCTCCAAACAAATATGGGAGGAGAATATCAAAATTTTCTTCTTTACTTGCATCAACATGAAATTCATACTCGGTTTTCTTGTCCATATTTCATCAGCAGAATGGTGTCCCTAAAATAAAATATAGACATGTGGTAGAAATGAGACTCACATTGCTTGCTTATGCTCATATGCCTCTTCATTTTGTAAGGAGGCTTTCACTACCTCAATCTTTCACATCAACAATCTTCCTTCTAAAGTTCTTAATTTTGCTTCACTATTTGAAAAACTATTTCACAAGCAACCTAACTACCAATATCTCAAGACTTTTGGCTGCAGTTGCTTTCCATCTCTTAGAGCTTACTCTAAGCACAAATTCAACTTTCACTCCTTCAAATGTGTGTTTCTTGGGTATAGTTTCTCTCATAAGGGATATAAGTGTCTTCATCCTTGTGGCAAAGTTTACATTCTCACAATGTAGATTTTAATGAACTTGAGTTTTGTTATCTCACATTGTTTCCATCAAATTTGAATTCTGCTTCTAATTTGCCATCAGGTTTTGTCACAATTCATGCTTGTCCCTATCTTCTTTCTTCACATAGTCTCATCAGCAGTTCAAGTCCTCTGAAGTTCCAAGATCACAAAATGTAGCATCTAAGATTCCCAAATCACCTATAGTAATACCTTTTTCCATCCCAATTTTACCTCTACCAATACTTTTTCCCATCCCAATTTTACCTCTACCAGTTCTTTACCCTGCAACTCCTGTTGTGGTTAACCCTTCCTAGCATCCTGTGATTACCCGATCCAAAAGTGGTGTTGTTCATGTACTATCTACTAGTTTAAATTATCCTCATGCTCTTGTTCATACCACTGAACCCATCAATGTCAAGATGGCTCTTCAGAACCCTCAGTGGCTTGCTGTTATGCAGGCTAAGTATCAGGCATTGCAAGCTAATAACACATGGTTTCTTGTACCTTACTTCTGATATGATTCTAGTGGGATGTAAGTGGGTGTTTACAATGAAATTTAATCCAGATGAGTTAGTTTTGAAGCAAATGGATAGGTTGGTTACTAAGGGTTTTCATCAAACTCATGGCTTAGATTACTTTGAAACCTTTAGCCCGATTATTAAAGCTTCTACTATAAGGGTTGTCTTTACTCTTGCAGTCACTTTTGAATGGCCTATTCAACAGGTCGATGTCAACAATGCTTTCTTTAATAGTGAGCTACACGAGGTGGTTTACATGGCTCGGTTTGAAGGCTTTGTTGATTCTGCTGGTCTATCTCATGTGTGCAAACTTAATAAGGCTTTGTATGACCTTAAACAAGCACCAAGGGCATGGTTTACTAAGTTAAAAATTGCTCTATTAAATTGGGGTTTTGTGCATTCTACCTTTGATGTATCCTTGTTTGTTAAGAAGCAGGGTTCTTTACTTAATTTGCTTCTTGTCTATGTTGATGATATTCTCATTACAAAGATTGATTCTAAGATGATACATCAAGTAATTCATCACTTGCATTCTAAGTTTTCTCTAAAAACTCTTGGTGAGTTTAACTACTTCTTGGGTTTTGAGGCATTTTGAGATACAATTGGGCTGTATCTTACTCAAGCTAAATATGTCCTTGATTTACTGGATAAAACTGGGATGATGGATTCAAAACCTGCTTCTATACTCGACTTGAGATTGTTAATAAGTTAAGCTAGTTTGGTGGCTCCAAATTCAGAGCACTGGCTTGCTTGTAAGAGGGTGTTAAGGTACCTTAAAGGCACTCTTGGTCTAGGCATTTATTTCAAACCTGCTGCACAACTTTGTCTTGAAACATTTACTGATGTATTATGGGCAAGTTGTGTTGATGATCGTCGATCTACTAGTAGCTGTTGCACTTTGCTTAGTAGCAACCTAATCACTTGAAGTTCTCATAAGCAGAAGGTTGTTGCTCGTTTTAGCATTAAAGCAGAATATCAAGCGCTTGCCCATGCCGCTGTTGAAATTGTTTGGCTGCAGCCTTTGTCTTCTGAACTTGTCATCTCCCTTCCTTCTTGCCCTATCATCTAGTGTGATAATATGGGAGCTCAGTCATTAGCTCAAAACCCAGTCTTTTATGCATGTACGAAGCCATTAAAATACATGTGCATTTTGTTTGAGAGAAAGTTGCTTTTGGTGCTCTTGAAATTCAGTATGTGCCAACTGAGTTTCAAACAATTGACATTCTCACCACAGGATTGTCTACCTCTCGGTTTGAATTTCTTCGTGTCAAACTGACCTTGGTTTCTTCGCCCCATTTTAGTTTAAGGGGGGGATGTGATGAAGAATGAATATTCAGTTTCTTCAGCTGCTAACAGAATTCCAACTGGTGAGCTAGTTGCTCATTGCAACAGAATTGACAAAGTTGCTCAAGCAACAACAGCCTGTCCTTTACCAGCATCAACAACTATTTAGTTATGAAGAGGCTGTGATGAAAGGAGAAGTGTTACTCACATAGCTTCAGCATTGCCATGCACAAGGCATGTTGATCATTCACACGAAAAGTGTGATCACCAGACTACTCTCCTTGCATCATTAGAGCCTGTTGATTATGCTGATTAGAATGCATGATATAATTTATGTATTTTGTTAGGTGCTATAAACTGTAGTATAAATATACATCAATTTCTCTTTTATACAATTGAAGAAATATACGAAAAGAACCGTTATTAGAGAGGTCAATTACTCTCTGGTTCTTTTTCTTCTACACACCATTTTTATAGTCTTCTTGCTTCTCAAGCTTTCACAATTATCACCAAAACAAATATTTTCTATTCAATTTTCATTTGCAAATGTCCCGAATTTTCAAACAGTTTTTTTTAGTTATTATAATTAATTCACAATTTGGGAAAGAGGGACATGACTCGTATGACCAATTTTATTTTATCCAAATTTTGACACCTTAATTCTTTGTATATGACGACCAAACCAAATTAATAGTTATAATCCAAAGGTCACTGAGTCAATATTTTGACATACACAACCTAATCAATATTATGAGTGCATTAATATTTCAAAAGAAAAAAGATCGTTTTTTTCTTTCTTCTCTGCAAATGTTATCATGTGGGTTAATTGAACTTTGAAGCAACTATCATTAGCTACTTTTTAGTCAAAATACCCCCTTATAAGCAACCGGCTATTTTATTTTTTTAATAAAATTGTAAAGGTAGGGGTGGTTTGACTAATATTTTGAAAGTGATGGATAAAATAATATTATTGTCAAAAGAAGAGGGGAAAATGATAATATCCCAAAGAAGAAAAAAAAAAAAAAAAACAGCTTAGTTAGTGGCTATCATATAGATCTTAATCATATTCCTACTCACGATGTATCTTGGCTTAATCTTTATAATTTTCTATGATTTCCTAAAGAATAAATTTTAATTTATTTATTAAAGAAACCACATATAAAGTTAAAGAAGGTGAAAATAAATATAAAATTAAAAATATAAAACCTAAGAAAATAATATATATATATATATATATATACACACACCCCAATGGATGTTATACCATAACCCAACAGAATAATCTTTTATATTATAAAGTAATCCACTAATATATATATCATTTCTCGTAAAAATATAAAATTTTTAATTATTTTACAAAAACGGTTAGATCTCAAGTTGTTACCCTTTCACAATTAATTTTAATACAAAAGGACTGAATCGTTTTGAAGAACAATTTTTCTACTTCTAATTAAAGTGATCACTTGATTGTGGAAGGTCATACTAGTTTAGGTTTCGTTGAGTTTTCAATATCTAATAAAGATCTAGGTTGTCTAATCTATAGGCTATAGAAAACAAAAGTTTGATATATTACTATTTTGGAACAAAAAAACGTAAAAGGTGAGAGATATGATGTATCTGAAGAAAAAGTAGAAGTCCGCAAAGCAAAAGCAACCACATGCATCATTACACTTTGTTTGTGTTTGGTAATTGACTAATGGTAGATACACGTTTTTCATAAGCTGAGAATTACATAACGCAGGGCATCTCTTTCATGCTTTGTTTTTCAAATGAGTGGAGCTTTTTTTTTTTTGAAAAGAAAAGAGTATAGACTATAGATAGCTTTGCAGTACACATCACGGGATGCAAATAGCATGCTTGTGGTGGATACAGCTAGCCAATCAGATAAAGTGAATAAAAAAACCTTTGTTCAACATTTTGTGGATAAGTTTAGCTTGTTTGGTCTTTTTTACTGTTGTGTAAAAAAAACGTTTTGGGATGGATCATATATGGAATCAATTTATAACAGAGTTTCGATCCGCGCTGTAATAAAAAAAATATTATGGAAAGATTTAAATAAGATTCAGACTTTACTTGTTAAGGTCATATCAAAAGAAAATAATAATGGAGACTCGAACTTAAGATATTATCATATTGAATAAATATATTTATTAAAGTTATATTCAACCGTGGTTAATAATGGTGTTATTTTGCACAAAGTGTATGCAAAATTAGCAAAGCATTTGCAGCCACATTCTAGAATTCACATCTCCCACTTATTAGATGAATGAGGACCATCCCAACTTTAATTTTCCACCTATTGAAAGGATATTAATAAAATATTAAAATGCACACAAAGTTGATTTCTTAAATCAAATTATGAGAAATCACTTCCACCGTGGTCCATATTGGTCACATCATATATGAATATGCTCTCTAACTGTGACATGTTGAAGCACAATTATTGATCAACTTGTTACGCATAGTTACGGATAATGTTTTTGAGATGGAATGCTACTCACATTGACAGTTTGTTGAATGTAAATTAATTCATAGGTAATTATTTAAATAATTTGATAAAACTAATATTAGAAAGTGAACAAACCAAATATATTAAAGGTTGGCTCTATTGCTATCAACAAAAAAGTTTTTTTTTTTTTTTTTCCATACCATTTGCGGTTTTGACGACTCAAACCTGAATTATTGCCAGACTGAATGAGTGTCTTTACCACCGAACCACATTGGGCGGTAACAAAAAAGTTCTCTTCACACCCATATTTTACTTACGTTTTTTAAATGCCCTTATATAAATTAATTTCAATAAAGGATATATAAGATATTACTCTTGACACCCATCCTAACCCTAACTTATTTTCTTTTTATTTCATATTTTAGTTGAACTTTAAATTAGCAATTGAAGTCTTTTCTTTAGTATTTTTCTTTGAAGTGAAAGTAGTAGGTAGTTCTCGTAACCATTGTTTGCATTCCATTGGGAGCGTAGGTTTTCTTTTTGTTTTCCTGAGTGTTATCATGAATTCAGAGGATATTGTGAAGTTGTGTGAATAATTATTTATAATTGAGGCAAATGGTCCGCTTACAATCCTGGATGATGGCCTTCGTGAGTTTGGTAAAAAAAAAAAAGTTGGATCTTTGCTTGGTGGGGAAGGTGTTGATCAACAAACAAGTCAATAGAGAGGCTTTTCAAAGTATCTTACCGAAGATTTGGAAGACAAGTCAAGAAGTGGAGATTGAAGTGCTTTATGGTAATATCTTTGCTTTCCATTTCAAAAACCAAGGGGATCGTATAAGGGTTCTTGCGGGAGGACGTTGGAGCTTTGATAAATTGTTTGGAATAGCTTATCTATTAGCTAAAAGAGTTTATTTAATCACAAAAGTTTTTTTCAGTTTTTTTTTTGTATCGTTTGGTTGCTACCCCAGTAGAATTTTTAGGCGATTAAATAAGCTGTTTTACATCTACTCGGAGAAGCTCAAATTTTGAGTTTTTTCAAGTAGAGCTTTTTAAGCTTTTTTTTTAAAATATTAAAATGTCTTATATAGCCCTAATATATTTTATAATTTCACAATACCATTTTAAATTAAAAACTCTAATAACTTAGTTTTCAATTAAAAATTCTAATAATTTAGTTTTTTAAGATGTAAAACATTTCTTCATTTCTCTCAACGCATATATATGTATATATCGTTATATGTGCATATTTGTATATTGTCATGTGATTTTTTTTTATTGTGTATGAATTTGTATATGAATGTATATATCTATATATTCTGTTGTGAGTTTTTTTACAATACATTGAGTTTTTTTTTGGCAATTCCCATGAAAATAATATTAATTGTGGAAGTTTCAATTTTTTATTCAGCATAATTTGTTATTGTTATTTTATTTGTTTCGTTTAGAAAATTATATTTTTATACTTTTTTTTATAATTGTTTTTTAGTTATAATGAAAGATATTTTCTCATATATTTTTTTTGTTATGTTTAAAATTCTTTTATATGTTTTTTTTAAAGTAATTTTATTATTTAAAAGAGCTTTTAAAATTAATACAACCAAACAATCTACAACTTAAAAGAGTTTTTTTAATTGACAACCAAACGGTCAACGATTTTTCCTTAAAAGCTTTACCTGTAAAAGCTCTACTTCTAAAAGATCTACTCCTAAAGCTCTACTTGGAGAAGCTCTTCCAAACGGACATTGTTATCAAGGAACCACGAGATCATGGTATGATTGCAAATTTGAGTTTTGACTTGGTAGAATTTTGGATTCAGATACATAACATTCCCTTATTATGTATGAATAAGGAAGTAGGTATTTTTCTAGGAGAACAGATCAGTGATCTTTAGGACATTGATCTTGGTGCTACAGGTGATTGTTTACGAGTTCGAGTTTAGGTTGATGTTACTAAGCCGCTTAAGAGATGTATTCATGTTAACCTGACTGGTTCGGGTAAAAAGACTGTTTTACTTTTGCGCTATGAAAGATTGCCCGAGCATTGTTTTTCATGTGGAATGCTGGGACATACATTTCGTGAATGTCCACATTTCCCTTTGAAGTCTTCAGCTGTGCATAATGATTTTCAATTTGGAGCTTGGCTTCGTGTTTCAAGTCCAATAAATGCCTTTTTCTCGAGAAATAAAAAAGAAAGTCCTGTCTGTTCGGTTTCTAGAGGATCAATTACTGGTACTGCTGAGGATTGGATACGAACTAGATTTACTAGACAAATTGATAAGGAATATCATTCGCATCAGGGTATTCATGGGGTCTTGCCATCGGTTACGGCAATGCCTGGTGGTGTGTTGCCGGTAGGAGAGGGTGTGAAGAGTAACAGGTCTGTTTCTTTAGGTTCATCTCCTATTTTGTCTCCTGATCATGCTGATGGTTTGACTATCGATGAAGTTGGTGATCAACAAGATAAGTTGACTATTTCCACTCCAACAATCCCACTAAGTCCGTGTTTTACGAAAGGATTTATCAACTTAAACTGATATATTGGGTGAGGTGGCAACAACTGGTAAACAAATTACTAAGGGCCTAGTGGGCCTTCAAACTGAGATGAAGTTGGGCCCAAATATAGAAATGAATTTGGGTCAAAATGAGGGGATTTTGAAGTTAGGAATTAGAACTTGGAAGAGGTTGGCCCATATTGGGAAGCCCATGACAGATGGGATGAGTCCGGTCCTTAAATTGGGAAAGCGTTTAGAAGATTCCAAGGAAGCAAGGTTGAATTTTTCAAGAAAATTTTTTTTTGCTCTGCAGATAGGGTGGGTACGTCTTCTTTGTTTGGTGCTGAAGGAGATGAGGAAGTTCGTTTTGTCACTACAATTGGGATGGGTTATGTCTCTTCATCTTGGGATTAAGGAGATAGGAAGTTCTTGTGCTCGATGATGTTTGTAAAGATGTATCGACGGGACCGGTCACTCCAGTATGCCAGTAACAATAAAGCTCTTCGTGTGGAATGTTTGAGGATTAGGGACTACTTGAGCATTCATAGTTATGTAGAGTCATCTGCGTGATCATAGCCCCGATTTGGTCTTCTTAATGGAGACCTTTGCTGATCATGTTCAAATGGAGAATATTCATGTTCGTATAGGTTATATGGGAAAGCTTGTTGTTAATCGGGTTGGTCAAGGCTGCTTGTGTCTTTTTTGGTCTGATGCTGTAGATGTTTCTCTGTTAACTTAATCTCGATTTCATATTGATGTTAAGGTTTGTTCGCATAGAGGTAAAGCTTGGTGATTCACGAGTTTTTATGGCAATACGGACTGTTCGCAACGCATCCACTCTCGGACTCTGTTAAAATGTCTTCAGTCTCATTCATCTCTCTCATGGGTTTGTGGAGGAGATTTTAATGAGATTTTGAAGGATTCAGAAAATATGTGTGGGCCTTTAAAGCCTCAGTATTTGTTGAATCAGTTTCGGAAAGCACTAGATTTTTGTGGTATTAAAGATATGGGGTTTTCGAGTTCAGCTTTTACATGCTGTAACAAAAGGTCGGATGCATATTTTTTGCAAGAACGATTAGACCGATTCTTTTGTGTGAGTGGTTGGGATAATTAGTTTCCTATGTATTCGGTTTCGTATCTTCCTTATTGGCGATCTGATCCTCACCCTGTTGTTTTACAATTTAGTGATTCTATTCGCCATTTGAGGCCTGCTCATACCACTACTTGTCAATTTTTTTATGAAGCATGCTGGGCTGATCAATGTTCTTATAAGGATTGTGTGAAGCATTGTTGGGGGAGAATGAGAGAGCTGTCTCAATTAACATGGTTGCTTCTAAGTTTGCTTGTGTTTCAGTGGAATTAAAACCATTAAATTCTTCTAGTAAAGGCGAGCTGAAGAGAAAAATTGCTGCCAAAAAACAGTCTCTTCGGTGATTATTGGATGTTGTGTGCCCAAATAGGTGGATAGAATTACAGGTGGTGGAGAAGCAGCTTGATGAATTGCTTATTAAGGAAGAATCTTACTAGAAGCAGCGGTCCAGAATTGAATGGCTTCAGTGGAGGTGTGTAGTCCACGAAAACAGTAGGATGAGGATCGGGGCACGACAACCTGCAAAACAAGAGTTGACAGGTCGACCGGAGGACTTGGACACCGGGACGGTGCCAGCCAAATACACTCTGATAGTCAAGTTAGTATGATAGCCGAATAAAGGGCAAATACGAAAGAATAAAGGAAACAATTACATCCTAACTACTGATGATGCATGGCGGAGGTCGAATGTATACAGTAGTGTTGGCCGATGCCGGAAATTGCCTATAAATGGAGGTCCGGAGTGATCGCTTGGCGGAGTTGAGTGAGAATATGCTGGATGGCTGAGAGTGTTTTAGAGTCAAGAATTTTGTGGACCTTCACTCTGAGTGAGGGTTGGTTTTTATAGGGGGTCACTTACCCGTTGGTGGGCGAATCCCCTATCCTTGATTTCATAGCTGGGATAAGGGGGGTGTGATTCCCTCCCTTGACCTGGTTTTTCGAAGTTTAATAAAGGATGATAAGGTTTTGACTTTGTCTACCGAGTGTAATAGAGGTCTCCAGTAGAGTGTGCCAATGGTCGAGCGACCAGTCAACCTTGGGTGAAGGATGTCGAGCCACAGAAATGACTTGATAATCAAGCTAGTCAAGGTGAGCCCTTCTGGGACTACGGTCTGATGTCGAACGACATGGTCGAAGGATATGCGTGGTGTCGAACCTCGCAATCAATAGTAGGAGAGGTTAAACTAACTGGTGTAGTAGTCGAACAACCATGGGGTCTTGGATGTCGAGCTACCATGCCTGTGTTTGGTCAAGTAGTTCTTTCAATAGCCTGTTGTCGAGCGACACTCAATTTCTTGATTAGGTTTTTGGGCCATGTGGGAGCTCGTTAGATGGGTTTTTGGGCCTCATTAGGCTTATTCTATTTGTGGGTACTATAGTTTGCCCCCAACCTCTTGCTATCAATCTAGAGATGGATGGTAGGAGGTTTGCCCCTAGTCAAACGACTGAAAGGATTTACATCTTAGCTTTACTAGCGTCATACAATCGTTCCCCACTCGTTTGCTTGTTATGGTGGTACTTTTTCAATGATTTTTACTTCTTCTCAGGTGGTCTTTTGGATGATATTGGTGATTGGCAGTACTGATCAAGCCAAGTTGGTGGAAATTATCTGTAATTATTTTTCAAGGATTTTTACTTCTTCTCAGCCGTCGTAGGAAGAAATAGAAGCGGTGCTAGCTAATGTCCAGCCTCTACTTCTTGCTACTTCGAGTGCTTTTCTTGGTCGTCCTTTTGGGGTAGTTGAGGTTAAAGAATCAGTATTTCAAATGGCTCCAACTAAAGCACCAGATATTGTCGATTTTCCTGTTTTGTTCTTTCAAAAACACTAGAACCTTGTGGGAGAGTCTGTCAATTTGGCTTGTTTGCGGTTCTTGAATAATGGGGATAAACTGTTGGGTATAAATCTTACTTTGATTTCTTTAATTCTGTAAATTAAGTCTACTGGGCTAATTACAAATTACAGGCCTATTGGTTTGTGTAATATCCTGTATAAGATTATTTCTAAGACTTTGACTAATAGATTTCGTATAGTCTTGAATTTGGTGATTTTTGATACTCAAAGTGCATTTATCCTAAGTAGGTTTATCACAGATAATGCTTTGGTGGGTTTTGAATGTATGTATGCGTTAAAAAAGAAGTCTAATCGAAAAGAGGGTAATCTAGAACTTAAGTTGGATATATCTAAGGCCTACGATCGGGTTGAGTGATCTTTTTTTGTAACGATTGGGTTGAGTGATCTTTTGTGGTTAGGCTTCTCTAAGGGCTGCGTTGACAGAATCATACGTTGTGTGTCTTCAGTTTCGTACTTGTTTCTTGTTAATGGTTTTGTTGTTGAGTCAGTTAAGCCTTTAAGAGGTTTAAGATAGGGGAATCCTTTGTCTCCTTATCTTTTTTTTATTTGAGCAGAGGGTCTTTCCCCTCTTATCTCTCATGATAATCAACGAGTTGCGTTTTCTATATTCCGTTGTAGTCGAAATGGTCCTCTTATTACCCATTTCGTTTTTACAGATGATAGTATGCTTTTCACTAAGGCATGTTGAATAACATTTCTTGAAATTTCTCTCCAACTCCTAACTTACAGAGGTGGCCATCTCTGAACAATGCATCCTAACTCACACATGTATAATGATCTTTTTTCTCCTATAAAATTCATATGCCTTAAGTTTGAGGATCTTCTTGCCATATCAGTAATACTGAAGAAAAAAAAAAAAATTATGTTTGTTAGACAATAAAAGAGATTAACTGAAGGAAAAAAAAGAGTGTATTAACTAGTGGAATAGATAATGGTGAATTTTATTAAAAGTGTATTAACAAAAAAAAAAAAAAGAATACGTTTGTTAAAAGTGTATTAATAAAAAAAAGAATGCGTTTTAGTAAAAGAAATAATAATAATAATAATAATACGTTTGTTAAAAATGTAATAACAAGAAGAAAAAAAAGAATGTGTTCCAGTAAAAAAAAAAAAAAGCGTTAAATTTAAAATATGGAGTTAGGGTTCAAATAAACAACATTTTTTTTTATTATACTGACAATAGTGAATTTTATTAAAAGTGTATTAACAAAAAAAATAAAAAAAAGAATACGTTTGTTAAAAGTGTATTAACAAAAAAAAGAATGCGTTTTAGTAAAAAAAAATAAAAAAAAATAATAATACGTTTGTTAAAAGTGTAATAACAAGAAGAAAAAAAAGAATGTGTTCTAGTAAAAAAAAAAAAGGCGCTAAATTTAAAATATGGAGTTAGGGCTCAAATAAACAACATTTTTTTTATTCTACTGACAACCTGAATTACCATATTAATATTATTTCAGTCAATGATTTATTAACATAACTATCGAGTTATGCTAGTTATGATGGTGATTATTAAATTATTAGGAAAAATAAATTAAATTTATAAGATATATCAATATTAGGTCTAATATATATAAAACGTTAACCATGTGTATTCTACTAAGAAAATTTGTTTGATTCCATCCATGAGTATGTTATTAATTTTTCATAAAACAAGTAAGTGAATTTGTTTATTAACTGAAACATGTTGAGACAATTTCTTTATGCGGCAATATATTATTATATATAATACTGTATAAACATCATTTTAAATAATTTATTAAAGATAAACACATATTTTCATATGTTATGTTTTTATTTAAAATTGCACACCAATACCTTGCAATTTACCTATTTTATTCGCAAATATTATTTTAAATAATTTGAAATTAAAAAATTTTGAATACAACTTTTATTTGTGCCTTTAATTTTTATGTGTAATTATAATAAAAAAAAATGTCATAAACAAAAGGTTTAGTTTCTATATTTATTATATTCTATAAATCTATTATTACTTCATAAACTAACTACCTTTTAGATCATTTGAAATCAACAGTTGAACATGATAGTCCATATTAGTTTTTATAATTTGAAAACTATAAATCTGGATATGTGGTTAGTGTTTAAAATTTGAAAACCATAGTCAAAATATCTTGGACCAAAAAACCACTAAAGCTTAACTATATAATTTTGCAATCCCACATAATCTGTTCCATTTTGATTCATCATCAAATCATATAGTCATTTTGTTAGTATTTTAAATTTGAAAATCATATTCAAAATATCTTGGACCAAAAAACTACTAAAGCTTAACTATATAATTTTGCAATTCCACATAATCTGTTCCATTTTGATTCATCATCAAATCATATAGTCATTTTGTTAGTATTTCAATTTTGAAAATCATATTCAAAATATCTTGGACCAAAAAACCACTAAAGCTCAACTATATAATTTTGCAATCCCACATAATCTGTTCCATTTTAATTCATCATCAAATCATATAATCATTTTGTTAGTATTTCAAATTTGAAAATCATAGTCAAAATATCTTGGACCAAAAAACCACTAAAGCTTAACTATATAATTTTGCAATCTCACATAATCTCTTCCATTTTGATTCATCATCAAATCATATAGTCATTTTGTTAGTATTTCAAATTTGAAAATCATATTCAAAATATCTTGAACCAAAAAACCACTAAAGCTTAACTATATAATTTTGCAATCTTACATAATCTGTTCCATTTTGATTCATCATCAAATCATATAGTCATTTTGTTAGTATTTCAAATTTGAAAATCATAGTCAAAATATCTTGGACCAAAAAACCACTAAAGCTTAACTATATAATTTTGCAATCCCACATAATCTGTTCCATTTTGATTCATCATCAAATCATATAATCATTTTGTTAGTATTTCAAATTTGAAAATCATAGTCAAAAAATCTTGGACCAAAAAAAATACTAAATCTTTTTTTTTGTTTTTAAAAGAGACGAATATATTAAAACTCAACCAAAGAATCAAACTATCTTGGTATATCAGCCGGACCAACGACTCCACGCGGGGAGGAAACTCATCAATAAAAAAAATCAGAGCTAGACAACAATGCGAGCTTAGCTAGCCTATAAGCAACTGAATTAGTGACTCTACTAGCAAAAGAAACTTTACAATCATGATTCATGAAGCTCAAAAGACTCGATTATATGTCCAACACCAACATGCCTATATCAGAAGAAGGAACAACAAAACCATTAATCAACTCAACAACTGATGAAGCATCAGACTCAATCGAACCCATTGCAGCACCAATATCAGACGCAAAATGTAGCCCCTATAAATAGCTATGGCTTCAGTCACTGCTGGAGAAAAACAAGCAAAAACACGTTGCCACGAAGACCCGAGAACCTGACCCAGGTGGTTTCAAACAATCATACCAAAACCCACTGTTTGATTAACAGAGTCAATGGTTGCATCATTGTTTAACTTAAGAACCCCAACATCAGGCGGCTTCCAAATAATAGAGGCCGCATAAGGTTTTATAGGTAAATGAGGTGGAGCATTACTTAAACGAAAATCATGTAAAAAAGCAGAGACCAAGAGACAATTTCAGCACACTGCAACAGCTTACCACCATGCAAGAGATGATTTCTGCTGAACCAGATCCTCCAAAGTGTAATACAAAACAACTCGAATTCAGCCATCAACAACTGATTCTTACACAACAAGATAAAGTCAAAAAAAGGTAAACTATCGACCCATTGCACATGAGACACTAGGACACATTCGTGATGAACCGACTTTAGAAGCTTACAGGCCCAAAGAGCATACATAGGAGACTCACGAGCTAGTCCACATAAAGGACACAACACATCCAACTCCATCCCTTTACGAGCAAGAGTCACCCTAGTTGGGAGCCAATTGTTGCAGCAACGCCAAACAAAGAGCTTCACTTTCAGAGGAATTCAGAGACGCCACAAATACTTCCACCATCCTTCTAGGCAAGACAAACCCAACTGACCGCAATCTGTCTCAAGCTCTTTACTAATCCAATAACCGCTCCGAACCGAAAATTTCTTATTATTTTCAAAATGTCAGCATAAAGAATCATCCACCCTAGAGACACAATGAGGGATGCTATGAATAACAGTAGCATCCTCCAGAAGGAAATACTCACGAATCAACCATTCATTACAGTCACCAGAGGGAGTTTTTAGAAGACTAACCGAGGGATTATCTCCGAGAGAAGAGCTGGAGATAACTTTGAACGTCGTAGGTTTTGGAATCACTCGATCTTTGTATATTAAAATCAAATCCCCCATTCCCCACTCGCTAATGAGAACCATATTCCACTAACTCTTTACCCTATAACAAGCTATTCCAAACTAACGAACCAGCCGATTTGGGGGCAGCATTCAGAAAGCTAGAAAAAGGAAAATAACAACGTTTTAAAACCTTAGACACCAAAGAGTCAGGATTACAAAGTAACCACCAACATTGCTTGGCCAACATCGTTTTATTAAACATATTTAAATCTCTAAAACCCAAGCCACCATCCATCTTATTTTTACAAAGCCTATCCCACCAATTCCAGTGAATTTTCCGCACAGAGCCACTATTACCCCACCAAAAATTAGTGCACATTCGATGAAGCTTAAAAATTAACCTAAAACTCCATTTCTTTATCATGCTCTCAGAGAACCTCAATTTCTTCATCATGCCCTCTAGAAAACTCCATTCAACCTTATCATATACGTTGGACATATCCAACTTCAACGCCAATAACCCTTTCTAACCTTTAACTCTACGCTTTAAAGAATGCATGCATGCACTTAAAGCCAACAATAGCATTGTCAGTAATCACCCTACTCAGAATAAAAGCGCTCTGACTACTCGATATAATCTCACCTAGCATCCAACAAAAATGATTCGCTAAAATTTTAGAGACTATTTTATAAACCACATTACAGAGACTGATTGGACAAAAGTCACTCATTTTCTCCACCTATTTCACTTTCAAAACTAGCGTAATCAACGTTTGGTTTATATTATCCAAAGGCCTCCCATTATTCAGACAACTCAAACAAGCATCTACAACACTACTACGAACCATATCCCAGTTTATTTGAATAAACCCAATTGGAAAGCCATCAACTCCTAGAGCTTGAACGGAGCCATATCAAACAAAGCAGCTCGAATCTCTTCATCCACTTCTCCTACTAGGAGAAATGCGACGATCCACACAATCCAGAATCCGCACATGGTCATCAACTTTAAAGAGAAGAATTGAATATTAAAGCAAAATAACCTGCAATAATATTTTGAATACCTTCCTTACTATTGTGCCAAACACCTGAAGTATCACGAAGACCAAGAATCGAATTACGATTTCTACGGGCTGTAACTTTCATGTGAAAAAACTTGGTGTTCTTGTCGCCACTTCGTAACCATTCCACCCACGATTTTTGATGCCAAAATAATTCCTCTTTCTTCATAAGCTCATCTAGCTCATTCTCAACTTGTCGAATCTGCATCCAAGAGTTAACCTGCTAACAAACCCTTCAATCGCTCCCTCTTCTCACGAATTTCCGTTTGAAGACCTGCCTTTTTTTCTTTATACCACTCTATCAATCTAACAGTACCTCGTTCCATATTACTCATAACCCCACTAAGATTTCCACCAGTAGGTTCCCAAGCTTGGTTAATTAAATTAGCAGTCCTTCATCTCAGTCCAACAATGTTCGAAATGGAACCATCACTTGGAGCGCTAACCTGCAGCTACCATAATTAGATCAAACTCAAAAACTTCAAGCAACACTGGTCTATGATCAGACCTCCTAAAATGAAGATGAGAAACCTTTGAAGCTAAAAACATATTTTTCCAAGCAATATTACACACACAACAGTGGAGTCGCTCTTGAACCAAATCCAACTTTTCCCTCTTATTGCTTTATGTAAATTTCGGACCCCTAAATCCAAGACCATTAAGACCACAATCATCCAAAGCAATGCAAAAATTGGTGATAAAAAAACTTGGCCGTGGTCCACCATCAAAATTCTCCAAATTAATAAGGATTTCAATCCAATCACCACCACACACCCATAGTAAGGCCAAAAAACCATGTAAGCGACGTAAAAGTGTCAACGAGTGAACACGTTGTGCTACATCCGGATTTTCATAGAAACCGATTAATCTCCAATCACAATTATTGCTAGAACGAACAGAAACATCAATATGGAATCGACCGAAAGAAAGCAAACTAATATCCACCGAATCTTTCCAGAGTAACCATAATCCACCACTACGCCCTACTCGCTTAACGACCAATTTGCCAACAAAACCAAGCTTCACTCGTAAAACTTCCACCTAGTTAACATTCGATATAGTTTCTGATAAAAAACTATATCGGGGTTGATATCCTATATATACTTACACAGGACCTAGAATGCTCGGTCACTACTCAAATCATGGACATTCCAAAATATGGTTTTCATTGTGTTCGGCAGGCAGGCTTAGCCGGTCCCGCTGATATCTCATTCAAGTTAATCGAATTAGAGGAATCAATCTTCAATTTCTTATTTGTAAAAGTACCCACCAAGCTAACACCCTCCTGGTCAGCCTGTTTCCCTCATTTAACAAACTGAGTAGTACCAGTATCAAACATTATACCCTCTCTCGCAAGGCGTTTCTAACGGCCCTTCTTTGAGCTAGAGCCAACTGGTTGCATTACTAACCCACCATCCGTAACATCCGGTTGCACAGGAATCTTGGAAGCAGAGAAAATCATTCTTGTAGGCATCTCACTCGATGCTAGCATTGAGGAAGCGGAGCCAGATGAGGGGAATTACAAAAAACAGTTCCAGTATTAACATGTACCTCAGTCGATCCCTCAATAGTCATCGGAGGAACTACCTTACCTGCCGAACAAAGAGCCATGTTGTGCCTCTAACCAGTTACTATGCCCCACAAACTTTGTTGCCAAGATATTCGAAACTTTACTATGCAAGCTAATTCCCTCTTCCACGTGTGCATGGACAGTATCTTGCAAAATTAATTTTTCCTGTTGACTTGGATCCCCATTATTACCATCCCTACCGTCTATATTCATCCCCGGGCCAACTGTAACAGGTAACACTAACCCTATTTGCTCATGGACAATACTCTGTTTCATTCCAGCTTGATCTGAAGACCCCTCATCAGTTCGTACAGATGATCCACTAGCCTCTTTTGAGCCATCAGTTCGCTAGTTCGATTTCAGTACATTCCCTAACTACATGGCCAACTAATCCATAGTGACCGCAATACTCTGGTAGCCATGCTAATAACATGACGCTAACCTCCCTTGAACAGGCTAGATCAACCTATAATAACCTTTTCAATGGCTTATTAGGATCTATTTGAACTCGAACACGTAAAACTTTTCCCAAGCAATCACTTGAGGCTCCAACATCAACCTCCATAACCGGACTGATTAACTCTCCCAAAAACTGCCAATGTCTTGGTTCATGCATAAGATAGGAAAATTATGTATTTGAACCCAAAACATAACATTATCGAATCACATAAAAGCAATATTCCCCACCCAGTCGACTCCTCTAAGACTAACAAAGCCTTGTCAAAACACCATGGACCACCGGATAACACCCGATGTCAATCTACATTATTGCTAAAGTGAAACATAAAAATATTGCAGCAAATAAATTCTACATCCACCTCTTCCTTTACTCTTCCAAATCTTGGCTATAACTGGTCAAAACGCATCACGATTAATCAGTTTAGGACTGTTTTGGCAAGTATTTGCACGCGCAAGTTGGAATTGATACACGTAAGCCTCTTAAACGGTTCTTACAGGTGGATATTTTGGAAGACAGTGTGGAAATGATTATGCCTCTAAAGTATAAGCAACTACCTGAGTTTTGCTTTCGGTGTGGGTTCCTTGGACATCCTATACATGACTGCATGGCGGCATCTTCGATGAATCAGATGGCCGGCTCAGAACGACATCATTTTGGTGCATGGCTGAGGGCTGGCAGCCCCCCACGGTCCACAAATAAAACTCCTCCTACTGAGGGCCATCAACCTGGTAATAAAACTTGTTCGGATGGGAAGGGCAGTGATATTCCAAGTCCCTCCTTTACTTCGTCTCAGAATAAAGGTGATACGGAGGTGGGCATAAGCATTGAGAATACAGCGCCGGCAGGATTGGGTATGAGTCCAGTTTTGTTAAAGGTCGTGAAGGTTTCGATCATCGAACATGGCCCGCTTTTACAAGGGGTAGAAGAAGTGGTTTCACAGGGTTTAAAGAAAATAGTGCCTTACTTAAAGGATCCTACGTTGGAATCCCTACATGTTTTTAGTTCTAAAGGTCGGATGAAAGGAGGAATGATCGTCGATAATTGTTATAATTTTACATCCCTTGAACCGTGTCTTTTAATTGTAATTTCGAGTATATTCGTTACGTTTGATGTATTTTGTGAGAATGTGCAGCCTCTAGGTGATTTTCGCGATGATACACGAATATACGATGAAACGAGGCAAGAGCGTGCAATTTTGCATGTAAGGCAATATGTGACCAGCTTGTGTATGGAAGAAGGGCACCACAACAGTGTGTACCGCGAGAACGATGGCGATCAAGGCTTGGTCGCGGTGCTGCTCGTGGTGAAGAAGAAGAAAGAAGAAAACCAACTCCAATAGGTCACGCGACCACCCAGCTCGATCACCGCTCGTGGCTGCAGCTCGCGTGCAGAAGAGTGAAGCAAACTAGGGAGCATTGCGATCAGACTCGCGACCAGGAGATGCTCACGGCTATGCTCGCATGGCGAATAGGAAACTCGACTAGTAGGCACCGCGACTGTAACACCCCCTGACCCGACCCGTCTGGATCGATCCAGGGAGCGCTACCGGGTTTTCAAATACTTTCTTAATTCTGTTTATAAACTGAAAACCATTGAAAATCATATGAATTGTATTTTATAAATGTTTTTCTAGTGAGCCCATCAAAACTTTATTTTTTTAAAAATTTCGGCAGAGTTTCCTTTATTTTTCTGATTTCCCAAAAACCTGTTTTCAAACAACTCTCAATTCAATATAATTCTCAACACTTCAAATATCATTTCATTCAAATGCGCACTCTGCCGTTTAGTGCGACTTTCAAACAGTTTATAAAACAATTCATTAATTACAGTCCTTCGAAAAATGCAAAACAGAAAGCATAAAACAATTAATTACAACACATAATTACAAATTCTCTGTATATGCATGCATATCTAACTATATTATACAGGCATACATATATAACTACCCAAATGTAGTGACTCTGGCTCTCTGTCAGCAGCTCTCTCTTCAATCTTTGGCCTCCTCAGTATCCTTGTTACCTACGCGCGATAAACATTAATGCGCTAAGCATATAGCTTAGTGGGTGTACACTAAAATAAATTGTAATATAATATAAAACACTAAATCTCAAATTCAGAACGGAACTTCAGAAATTCAGAAATAGATATATATAAAACAACAAATCTTAAATGCAGCATTTTAAAAATAGCTATATAGAACAATAAATCAGATTTCAATCTCTAAAACTATATAAAATAAAGTATTTCAAATCATAACATTTAATTACGTTTTATACCACTCTAATCATAACTTTTTACATCCACATTTTCAAAATTAATTATTCAAAATTAGGGATGTTATAATTCTTCCCCTCTTAAGAAATTTAGTCCTCGAAATTTACCTCAATTGAACAGTTGCGGATATTGTTGTCTCATGGTTTCCTCGCTTTCCCAGGTAGCTTCTTCAACGTTGTGATTTCTCCAGAGGACTTTAACCAATGGAACTCTTTTATTTCTTAGTTCTTTAATCTCCCGGTCAAGAATTTGCACTGGTTCCTCTTCATATGTCAGGTCTGGTCGAATTTCAATACTTTCGGCCTGAATTCTGTGGGAAGGATCAGATCTGTATCTCCTCAACATGGATACATGGAACACATTATGAATCTTTTCTAATTCTGGAGGTAAAGCTAGTCTGTAGGCTACTGGTCCCACACGTTCAATGATTTCGTATGGCCCAATGAACCTAGGACTTAACTTACCTTTTCTGCCAAATCTGAGCACTTTCTTCCATGGAGATACTTTCAGAAACACTTTCTCACCGACTTCATATTCTATCTCTTTTCTTTTCAAATCTGCATATGATTTCTGTCGGTCAGAGGCAACTTTCAATCTGTCCTTGATAATCTTCACCTTCTCCTCAGTTTGTCGAATCAAGTCTGGGCTTACTAACCTGTCCTCTCCTAACTCTGTCCAGCATACTGGAGTCCTGCATTTTCTTCCATACAGTGCCTCATACGGTGCCATAGCTATGCTCGACTGATAACTGTTGTTGTAGGTGAATTCAATCAAGGGAAGATGATCCGCCCAACTCCCTTCAAAATCAATTACACAACTCCTGAACATATCTTCAAGCACCTGAATTACCCTTTCTGATTATCCATCTGTCTGCGGATAGAAGGCTGTACTGAAACTCAGTCGAGTACCCAAGGCTTCTTGAAACTTCTTCCAGAATCTGGATGTAAACCTCAGATCTATATATGATATTATGGATGCAGGCACTCCATGCAATTTGACTATTTCTCTGATATACAATTCTGCTAGTCGATCCAGGGAATAGTCAGTTCTGACAGGTAGAAAGTGTGCTGACTTCGTCAATCGGTCTACTATAACCCATACTGCATCGTGTTTACTCCGGGTGAGTGGCAATCCTGTGACAAAGTCCATTGTGATGCGGTCCCATTTTCATTCAGGTATTGCTATTGGTTGTAACAATCCTGATGGAACCTGGTGTTCAGCTTTCACCTGCTGATAAGTCATACATCTATTCACAAATTTCACTATATTTTTCTTCATTCCAGACCACCAATACTGAGTTTTCAAGTCTCTGTACATCTTTGTGCTACCTGGGTGCGTAGAATACGGACTACTGTGTGCCTCTGTCAGGATGTTCTTTATCAATTCTTCATCATCTGGAATGCACATCCTGTCTCTGAAACACACAATACCGTCAGTTCTAACTGAAAAGTCCGGATGTTTCCGTGAGGGGATCTGTTCATATATCATCTGGAGTCTAGCATCCTGCTTCTGTTTTTCTACAATCTGCTGAATCAAACTGGGTCTACATATCAATTCAGCTACCAATACATTATCTGAATTCAGCTGTAATTGCACATTCATAGCCTTCAGAGCAAACAATGCTTTTTTACTCAGAGCATCTGCGACTACATTCGCCTTCCCTGGATGATAGTCGATTATACAGTCATAATCTTTAATCAACTCCATCCACCGTCTCTGTCTCAGATTTAGCTCTCTCTGGGTAGGCAGATATTTCAGACTCTTGTGATCCGCGTATATGTAGCATTTCTCACCATATAAGTAATGCCTCCAGATTTTCAAAGCAAATACGATAGCTGCAAGTTTCAGATTATGTATCGGATAGTTCTGCTCATGCGTTTTCAGCTGTCTGGATGCATATGCAACCACCTTGCCTTTCTACATCAATACACAACCTAAACCCTGATGTGAGGCATCACTATAGATCACAAAGTCTTTACCTGAAACAGGTTGAATCAGGACTGGAGCCTCAACTAACATCGCCTTCAATCTGTCAAAAGCTACCTGGCATCTGTCAGTCCACTCAAATCTGACATTTTTATGCAGTAGCTTGGTCAACGGCTTGCTATGGATGAAAATCCCTTCACAAATCGTCGATAATAACCTGCTAAGCCTAAGAAACTTCTGACTTCTGTAACATTTCTGGGAGGCTTCCATTCCACTATTGCTTCGATCTTTTTAGGATCTGCCTTAATACCCTCTGCTGATACAATGTGACCCAGAAATGCAATTTCAGGTAACCAGAATTCACATTTGCTCAGTTTGCCATACAGTTGCTTCTCTCTCAGAATCTGCAATACTACTCTAAGGTGCCTGTCATGGTCCTCTGCCGTCTATGAGTACACCAGGATATCATCGATAAATACCACCATAAACTGATCCAAGTATGGTCGGAATATTCTGTTCATCAGATCCATAAAGGCTGCAGGTGCATTAGTCAGCCCAAATGGCATCACTACAAATTCATAATGTCTATACCTGGTTCTAAATGCAGTTTTCGGAATATCTGAATCTTTTATCCTCAACTGATGATAGCCGGATCTCAGATCTATCTTTGAGAAGACACAGGCTCCTCTCAGTTGATCAAATAAATCATCAATTCTAGGCAACGGATAATTGTTTTTGACAGTAAGTTTATTCAGCTGCCTGTAATTGATGCACAATCTCAATGACCCATCCTTCTTTTTCACAAACAGCACTGGAGCTCCCCAAGGGGATACACTGGGTCTAATGAAGCCCTTATCCAGCAATTCCTGTAACTGTATCTTCAGTTCCTTCAGTGCTGCTGGTGCCATTCTGTAGGGAGCTATCGATACTGGAGACGTACCTGGTACCACATCTATCACAAACTCTACTTCTCTCTGAGGTGGCAAACCAGGAAGCTCCTCTGGAAACACATATGTAAAATCACACACAATGGGTATATTCTGTACGGTAGAAGCAATCTTTCTGGAATCAACGACTTGTGCCAGATATGCTTCACACCCCTTTCTGATCAGTTTACAAGCTGCAGTGTCTGAAATGACATTGGAGAGAAAATCTCTCCTTTCACCCACCATTGTGATTTCTACACCATCTGCTGTTTTGAAGGTCACTCGTTTCAGTTCACAGTCAATCACTACTTTATGCCGAGTTAACCAATCCATGCCTAATATCACATCAAACTCATGGAATGGCAACTCCATCAAATCTCCTGGGAATTCACATTTCTGTATCCGAATCGGACAATTTCTGTACACACAGTTCACAACTACACTTTGGCCTATCGGATTACTGATTAACACATCATATTCAGTAGGTTCAGTTCTCAAACTTCTTTGTTTTAATAATGCATCACATATGTATGAATGAGTAGAGCCTGGATCTATCAATGCAATAGCTGTAGTATCAAAAATAGAAATAATACCAGCTATCACGTCAGGTGCATCCTTATCTTCCTGAGCTCTAACACCATAAACTCGTGCAGGAGCTCGACTATCAGGTCTTGCCACTAATTCTGACACCCTTCTTTGGCTACCACCTTCAGGTCCAGCCTGACTGGGCCTCATACCTCTGGAAGTAGTAGGGGCAGATCTCTCTGGTTGCTGAACAGGAATAAACTGGTATTTCAGAAAATCTCTGTAAAAATGATCACGAGCTCCACACCTGTTGCAAGCTCCTGTAACTCTCCAGCATTCACCAGGATGCCTTTTTCCGCAGTGCTCACATAATACAGGGGCTGGTCTCCTAACTGTCCTCCCAGGGGTACTGGCTACAGAAGTTGCAGATTGACCCGGCCTAGCTGTGGGTATGGGCCTCTGCGACTGCAATGGACCACTAGACTGCGGTCCCTTAAACTTCTTACTCTGGGGCTGATATGAGCTGGATGGCCCTGCCCCTCTTCTTTGCTAACCTCTGTCTCTTCTGGCCTGCTCTTCTTTCTTAATTCTCTCTACATTCAGAGCTGCTGAGACGAGTCTGGTAAAATCTTCGAATTCAAAGGCAGCAACCTGTAACATTCCTCAATTAATCAACATTCTATTTATATATTCAAAATTAATTACTTAGAAATTAAGAATGTTACACAACCTGTAGGCGGATATAGTCGTTCAGTCCATCTTCAAACCTTCTACATTTATCCGCCTCTGTCGCCACCATATCGCGTGCATATTTACTAAACCTGACAAATTCTCTCTCATATCCGGTCACTGTCATCTGCCTTTGCTTCAGGTTGGTAAATTCCCTCTTCAGATTGTCCAAATAGATGCGACCAATATATTTTCTCTGAAACTCCTTTTGAAATAATTCCCACGTTCTGTCCTCTGGTCGTACTGTCTGTATAATGGAGGTCCACCATTGATAGACATCCTCTTGTAACAGAGATACTGCACACTCCAGTCTCTCTTCAGGTGTGCAGTGCATCTGCTCTAATATTCTATCAGTCCTCTCAAACCAGTATTCTGCAGCAGATGCATCCTCATCCTTTCTGCCATGAAAATCAGTAGGTCTGTATTTAGCCAGTCGCTCTATGGCTAATCTTCGTGGTGCTGCTTTGGCCACATTTTGAAAGAACTTAGCCATTTGCTGCATAAATGTTGGCTGTACAGGGTCCGCCACTCTCGGACTTACTGATTCCCTAGATACTCCCCCAGCCACGTTGGCGGGACTCTCAGGTCTATCTCCACTTCTTTCCATTTCTTTTATCCTATATAAGATAGAAGAGAGGTCTGCAGATTAGAGTCACACATTCCTATAGACGTCCTTATTCAATGCATGCATATACAGACTCTTTTGGTCCAGAAACGCCTAAACCACGCTCTAATACCACTTAAAATGTAACACCCCCTGACCCGACCCGTTTGGATCGACCCAGGGAGCGCTACCGGGTTTTCAAATACTTTCTTAATTCTGTTTATAAACTGAAAACCATTGAAAATCATATGAATTGTATTTTATAAATGTTTTTCTAGTGAGCCCATCAAAACTTTATTTTTTAAAAAATTTCGGCAGAGTTTCCTTTGTTTTTCTGATTTCCCAAAAACCTGTTTTCAAACAACTCTCAATTCAATATAATTCTCAACACTTCAAATATCATTTCATTCAAATGCGCACTCTGCCGTTTAGTGCGACTTTCAAACAGTTTATAAAACAATTCATTAATTACAGTCCTTCGAAAAATGCAAAACAGAAAGCATAAAACAATTAATTACAGCACATAATTACAAATTCTCTGTATATGCATGCATATCTAACTACATTATACAGGCATACATATATAACTACCCAAATGTAGTGACTCTGGCTCTCTGTCAGCAACTCTCTCTTCAATCTTTGGCCTCCTCAGTATCCTTGTTACCTACGCGTGATAAACATTAATGCGCTAAGCATATAGCTTAGTGGGTGTACATTAAAATAAATTGCAATATAATATAAAACACTAAATCTCAAATTCAGAACGGAACTTCAGAAATTCAGAAATAGATATATATAAAACAACAAATCTTAAATGCAGCATTTCAAAAATAGCTATATAGAACAATAAATCAGATTTCAATCTCTAAAACTATATAAAATAAAGTATTTCAAAAGTTTCTGGATTTCATTCGTAGTAACATTTCTTTGTTTTTCTGATTTTCAGTTCTCAATTAGGCCCTTGATACACATAACAGGGTTTACCGGACTGGATTACAGGTTTTACAGTCGGGTTTCCCATCTCATATGAAATGGTATCCCTATATAAACAGTCGGTTTCCCATTTCACGAGGAAATGGTATCCGGATATTCTCACAGTCGGTTTCTCATTTCACGAGGAAATAGTATCCGTATTAAACAGTCGGTTTCCCATTTCACGAGGAAATGGTATCTGTATAATCAACAATCAGAGGCATCATAAATCACGGTGCAGTACTGCCATATATTCACCCAGTTGACATGTCAATCTCCTATATCCATATATCCCTATACATATATCAGGGCCGTTCAAATATCATAACAAATTAGTTCTTTGGTTTCAGGAATCAACGAATATCAATTTTAATCAAACTCCATAAATAGGAAAACAAACAATAGTTGTAAACCAGGTGTTGAAAACATACGCTTTTATTCGAATTTCCATAATAGCAGAATAATGCACAAATAGTCCAACAATATGTAAAAATGAAATACGAGTAGATAAACAAATCAATACGAATATATAAAATCCATAACTATATTTCCAGACTTACTAAATCAAAACATTTATCGAAAATAAGTTCAGAAACGTGTGTACACCAACCTGGATACTGTTTTACGACAGTTTTCTTTATGGATTTCCCTTTTTCCTTTTTTCTTTCTTCCTCCTCTTCCCTTTCTCTTTCTCTTTTCTTTTTCTTTCCCTTCTCTTCTTCTTCTTTTCTTCTTTCTCTTCTTCTTCTCTTCTTCCTCTTCTTCTTCTCTTCTTTCTCTTCTTCTTCTTCTTCTTTTCTTTTCTTTTTCTTCTTCTCCCGTTTTTTGCTCTCTCTCTTTTCTGTCTGTTTCGATGGCTTTCACCGCTTTCATCGCGAGCACCCATCGCGGTACCATGGTCACGCTGGTAGTCGCGTTACTCACTGCCCGAATTTGATATTTTTTACCGCGAGCAGCTCATTGCGATCTGTGGTCGCGGTGCTCACTGCCAGAAAATTTCATTTTTCACCGCGAGCAGCTCATCGCGATCTCTGGTCGCAGTGAGGGTCGCGGTACTCACTGTCACTTTTTCTTCACTTCATGCAATCTTTTTGGACCGCTCCATCTGGTCCATCTGAAAATTACGTTTTATACCCCTCTAATCATAACTTTTTACATCCACATTTTCAAAATTAATTATTTAAAATTAGGGATGTTACAGCGACCTGATGGTGCGACCACCGGTCGCGGCGGCCGTAAAAATTTGATGCCCTAACCACGCACTATAAAACCAAAACAGACAGCAACTTTTGAGGACGACTTTGGCAACCCCTAGCTGCGGCCAAATTGCAATTTCCACCACTTTTCATCATCAAAAACACCAACTATCATCACAATCATCAACACAATGTTAGTTCATGGATTGCTTGAAGTATTCATCAAGAGAAGATGAAGATCAACGGAGGAGAAGTCTAAGCAGAAACGAGCGGATTTCGATTCTTGACATTATCAAATGGGTTGTATCACATCCCTTATCTTGTCTTTTTATTTATTTGATAGCATGAGTGGTTAGTTTGTTGTTAGGTGGTTAGGGAACCATGAATGGATTTTGGGATTTATTGACTATGAATATATTTTGAATTTATTCATGAGATATTGAATTTAGAGTTTTATTTTATATGTTATAAATTATTCTTGCTCTATGCATGACGAAAGCATTTTGCAAGTTTCTTGAATAATTGTAATATTGATTGCGGCTAAATCTTGGTCAGTGCATTACGAAAGTAGTTTGTAAGATTCTCGATTAATTGTGATACTGATAAAATTTTAATATAGTATGAGAAATCATTAGGTTGCAATAGAGCTTAATTTACTCTAAATTCATAATGAAGTTAATTTTGATATGAAAATACTAAATTGACCTAGGGATTAGATTAGTTCAGGGTTTCCAATTGAATGCATTATAAGACCAATAGGTGCGTTTAATTGGAATTACATTACCACTACGTGACCAATACGAATGGCATGCCTAAACTATTTAATTCTGATCTTATTAATGAAGTGCTTCATAGTAGTCAATAAGCTTTCCCTTATCCAGGATTGGAACCATGTGACCACCTAGCGTTTCCTCTATTTGAATCTGTCTTGCTTTATTTTATTGTTTTAGTAGTTAATTGTAGTTTAATTTAAAATCCAAAAACAAACATTTGATTTATTTTATTGCATTAGTATAATCATTAGTTTATAGGATTAGTACTATTACTTCCTTGTGGATTCGACCCCTTACTCATGGGAATATATTACTTCGACATATCCTGCACTTGGCATTTATCCCACGCGTGTGAGCGTGTCAAGGAAATAGGCATCCCTTCACTGTTAACAACATCTTGGCAGAGACAATTGTCGATGGTGTGCCCCTGGTGTTTAAAGGGTCTGACCGGACAAAGAAGCTAAACAGGGATGAGATTTTTAGTAAGGCTGGGCTTGGCGCTGAAGGGGTTGATCCCTTTATCGAGGTTGCTAGCAATGTTACAACTGATGGGGGTACTAGAAGAAAGGGATGGAAGAGGAGGGCTCGTTCAAGAGTGACGAATATAGACGAAGTCATGGTTCTAATGCAGCTTGGTAAACAAGATAGTGTGATAGTTAGTGATGATGGGAATATACGTTCGAAAAAGCTTAAGTCCAAGGTATTTGAGGGTGATTATTCTCTTGTGATATCGGCAGGCCAGGTTAATCCGACCAGTCGGACGCCATGAATACATTATTCTGGAATGTTCGGGGATTGGAAAATTCTCTAACATTCAAAGTTCTGCAGCAGTATTTGCGAAAATTTTCCCCGGATGTGGTCTTTTTGATGGAAACTCATTCTGATACTCGTTCTTTAGAGATTCTTCGTGTTAAATTTGGTTTTGTTGGCAAATTAGTAGTTGAAAGTGTTGGTAAAAAGGGTGGTCTTTGCTTATTTTGGTCCAATAATGTTGATGTTAGTCTTTTGTCTTTTAGTTTGTTTCATAAGGTAGTCTCGCATTGTAATAAGGTTTGGCGGCTGACAAGTTTCTACTGTAATCCTGATCCTTCTTAATGGATTCACTCGTGGACCCTCCTTTGGTATCTCTAAGGGCTTTCTTCTCTTCCTTGGCTCTGTGGCGGGGACTTCAACGAGATCATTTGTGATAGTGAGAAGGAGGGTGGCCTCCCAAAGCCGAGATATCTCATGGTTAATTTTTGGGATGTTCTTGATTCTTACGACTTTAAGGATTTAGGGTATCTTGGTCCTGCTTTCACTTGGTGTAAAAACAAAGTGGTTCCGCTATGATCCAGGAGCGCCTTGACCGTTGTGTTTGTAATATTTCTTGGCAGAACCTTTTCTCAGCAGCGATGGTGTCTCACTTGAGGTTTTGGGGTTCGGATCATCGACCTTCACTCCTCAACACGCATATTTCATTATGAGTCGTGTTGGGCTGGCCTTGAAGATTGTTCGAATTTAATCAAAGAAAGATGTCATAACTCGACCCATGACCTGTGTAGTGTGCTAGAGAATATCAAATCAGTTTATGTTTCCTTATCAAGGTGGTATTGTCTACACAGAGCTGCCCTTCGTGCTGAAATTAATAGGACTCAACAAAAACTTAAAGCATTGACTATGGTTGATACCATTATTTCTTGGAGTGAAGTCCGTAAAGTTGAATCCGATTTGGATAATCTGTTGGCAACAGATGAGGAATATTGGCGGCAACGATCCCGAGTGGAGTGGTTACGGAGTGATGACCATAACACACGGTTCTTCCATGCTCGAGCTATGGTGCAACGATCCCGCAATTCTATTTAGGGGCTGGTGGATGGAGCTGGCATATAACAGACTG
The DNA here is from genome assembly GCA_003430845.1 of Xanthoceras sorbifolium. Taxonomy (NCBI): domain Eukaryota; kingdom Viridiplantae; phylum Streptophyta; class Magnoliopsida; order Sapindales; family Sapindaceae; genus Xanthoceras; species Xanthoceras sorbifolium. Next base: position 30,882,928 of record CM010620.1, on the reverse strand, counting down.
AGAGGGTTGATTTGAAGCACCTGATAGCTGATTATTTTGGCAAAATTTTTGCTTCCTCTCTGCCGAATATGGCAGAACTGGATAAGGTGCTTGAATGTGTTCCTTTACGTCTGTTGACGCAGCATAAGAGGTTTTTAGATGATCCCTTTACAGCAGTTGAAGTGCGAACTACCTTATTTGAAATGTTGCCTTATAAGGCTCCTAGGGAGGATGAGTTGTCGGCGGGTTTCTTCCAACAATATTGAGACATTGTGGGTGTGGAGGTGACGGGTGCTTGCTTGGGGTGCCTCAATGAGGGTAGGTCGATGGAGTCGATTAATAGGACTTTGATTACCTTGATTCCTAAAATCCGTTGTACGGAGAAGATTACGGATTTTCGGCCTATAATAAGCCTTTACAATGTGATTGCTAAAGTCATTGCCAAGGCTTTAGCTAATCGTTTCATGTTGGTATTGGATGAAGTTATTTCATGTACTCAGAGCGCATTCATTCTGGGTCGGGTTATAACTGATAATGCAATCGTAGACTTCGAGTGCATGCATGCGCTCAAGCGGAAAGTCAAGGGGAAAAAGGGATATCTCGCACTTAAGCTTGATATGTCAAAGGCTTACGACGGAGTGGAATGGATTTTTCTTGATTGTATTATGGAGAAATTGAGGTTCTCGCGTTTATGGATTGATAGGGTTATGAGATATGTCACCACTGTTTCATACTCCTTCCTTATTAATGGTGTTTCGAATGGCATAATGGTTCCTTCTCGGGGGCTTCAGCAAAGAGATGCTCTCTCTCTGTACCTGTTTCTTCTTTGTGCGGAGGGTATGTCTTACCTCCTGAGTAGTACGGAAATAAGAACTTATTATCAAGTTTTAGGTGCAGTAGCTCGAGGCCAAAAATATCCCACCTTTTCTTCGCCGATGATAGTATGATCTTTACTCTAGCTTCGAGCTCTGATGTTCGAATTTTTTGAAAGAGATCCTTGGGCTGTATGCTCGAGCCTCGGGTCAGATTGTAACACCCCCTGACCCGACCCGACTAGATCGATCCAGGGAGCGCTACCAGGTTTTCAAAACTTTTCTTAATTCTGTATCAAATTTGAAAACCAAATAATTTATAATTTAAAAACCTTTCTAGTGAGCCCATCAAATTTATTTTAAAAATTTCGACAGAGTTCCCTCTGTTTTTCTGATTTTCCAAAAATTCTGTTTACAACAAAACTCAAATATTATAATCACAAACATTTCAAATTTCTTTTCAATCCACCACATTTGCGCACCCTTCCATTTAGTGCGACTTTCCCAAACATTTTCAATAAAACAATACATAAATTATATATACAAATATAAATTATAAAACATTATAAAACATAAACTATTATACAAATATTTACAAAACTCATATATTTGCATTTTACAAACTTCTGTATATGCATGTTTAAGTAATTAATTTACAAACAAAGTTTAAATAAAACTACTCAAGTAATGTGACTCTGACTCTTCTTCTGCAGCTCTCAACTTTTCAGTCCTTTATTCACTAGAGCCTCTTCTACCTACGCGTGATAAAAATCAACGCGCTAAGCATATCGCTTAGTGGGTGTACACAAATCAAATTTACAAATTTCACATAATCTCATTTCTAACGTATATAAACCGAATACAAATCAAATAATCATATTAACAAAACATATACAAAACCTTTCGCATATAAAGTCAGTAACACTCTGTCCAATTTAGTATATATATCCACCAGTAGAAAAGACAAATAAACTAAATATCACAATAATAACTTATCGATCCAATAAAAAACTAGAAATATTAAATATTAAGAACAATAAGTAAACTGTTCAAAATTTATATATCAACAGGAATCAATATATATTTTCATAAATAAAATTTCAAATTAATTATAAATCAAAATCCAATGATATTCAACTAATTTTAGTAAATCTTATAAAAGTATTCAAAATTCTTTTCTATAAACTTCATTCATTTCTTTTCAATCCTGGCCCTTCGGTATACTCAACATAAGTCACGAGACTGGAATATGGGTCTAATATCTGTAACATCGGTGTGACGTCCGGGGCTGCTTTAGAGACACCCGCCAACAGTCACTGGTATCGGTGTGATGTCCAGGGCTGCTTTAGAGACACCCGCCAACAATCACTAATATCGGTGTGATGTTCGAGGCTGCTTTAGAGACACCCGCCAACAATCACTAATATCGGTGCAGTACTGCTGAAATAACCCAGCTGATATACCAACCTCCTATATCCATTTTCTATATTCAAGTATTCTAGGGTCGTTTCACAATACAAACTTTTACAAATTTCTTATCAAATCATTTTATTCATTTTGAAATCAACAACTTGAATTTGTAAATCAAAATCAGTTTCAATCTTTATTTCAAACAATATTCGTAAAAACAGTTGTATTTGAAAGGGTGAATTGCACTCAAGTACCCTGACTTATAACGTAATTGTACGTTTAATGCCAGTTTTACCATAATTGCACTCGAGTACCCTGTAATCCGTTGACCACCGTTAAAGTAACAATTGACCAAACGGATTCAGGGGCAAATTGGTCTTTTACGTTTAAATTTATTTTTTAAAAATTTAAAAAATCATCTAACCAATAAAAACATACCACGTCATATTAAAAATATTTTTTAAAAAAATTTAAAAAACTCTACATCAAAAAAAAAAAATTTTAAAAATTCTGATCTAGGTTCGAGATTGAACCCAGTTGGTGGGTTCGAGATTGAACCCAGCTGCTGGGTTCGATCGACCTGGGTTTGCGATCGAACCCAGTTGCTGGGTTCGCGATCGAACCCAGATCTGACTTTTCAATTTATTTTTTTTGTTTTTTCCTTTGCAGGGGCATTCTCGTCATTTTACCTGAATCTGTTTGATCAACCGTTACTTTAACGGCGGTCAACGGATTACAAGGTACTCGAGTGCAATTATGGCAAACCTGGCATAAACGTGCAATTACGTTATAAGTCAGGGTACTTGAGTGCAATTCGCCCTATTTGAAAATATACTGTATCACAGAAATTCAATGATACTAAAATGATCTAATGCTATATTCAAAATTATTCACAAATCCAAAACCTTTCATCAATACTACTATCAATATAATCTAAAATTAATTTCAAATATCATTTACAAATCAATAATTATATTAAATTATTCCAAAATCGTTTTCAAACATTATTCGCAAAACGATTTATTCAAAATCATACAATATAATAAAAATTCAATTATACTATACTATTCCCTAAGTATTTTCAAACAATTTTCTAGCAATATTCGTAAACAAAATATAATCATACCAAACCCATAAATAAAATTTTCAACTCATTTCATCAAAATACTGAAATTCAAATCAAAACATATAACGAAAATTATAACAATGTCAGAAATCAATGTACACCAACCTGGATTCCGTTTTTACACCTTTTCTCTTCTGAGTTTTTCCTTTTTCCTTTCTCTTTCTCCCTTATCTTTTTCTTTTCTTTCTTCTTTCTCTTTTCTCTTTTTTTCTTCCTTTCTTCTTCTTCCTCTCTTCTTCTTCCTCTTATTCTCTTCTTTCTCCTTTCTCCCGGTCTCTCCTTCTCTCTCTTTATTTCTCTTTTTTTCTTTTCTCAAATTTCCACCGCCTCTTATTTTTTTATAAAAATTTGGTCATCGCAACCGCTCCTCGCGACCTGTGGTCGCGCCACCTGGTCGCGTTGCTCACTGGAGTGATTTCACCACCTTCATAGCGATCAGCCATCGCGGCTGATCGCGGTGTCTGGTCGCGATGCTCACTGCCCAGAAATCAACATTTTCGCCGCGAGCTGCTCATCGCGATCCTTAGTCACGATGAGTGGTCGTGGTACTCACTGTTTCAAATCATCATTTTTCACCGCAAGCTGCTCATCGCAATCCCTGGTCGTGGTGAGTGGTCGCGGTACTCACTACCAACATTTTCTTTTTCTTTCATGTATTCTTTCTGAACCGCTCCACCTGGTCCACCTGCAAATCTTAAAAATATACATACATTTAATTACATTTTTCACCCCTCAAATCATAAATATAATATTCACATCCCAAAATTAATTTAACCATACTTTTCATATTTATTTGAAATTAGGGATGTTACAATTCTTTCCCCCTTAAGAAATTTCATCCTCGAAATTTACCGTATTCAAACAACTGTGGAAATTGCTGCCTCATAATCTCTTCGTTTTCCCATGTATCTTTTTCCACATTAGGTTTACTCTAAAGGATCCTTACTAATGGTATTGTCTTAGATCAGAATTCCTTAATCTCTCTGTCCAGAATTTCCACTGGTTCTTCCTTCTCTTTATACTTCCATAGTTTCAGTCTAAACTCTATGAGAGGAATTAAATCTGTATCTCCTCAATATAGGTACATGACATATATTATGTATCTTTTCTAATTCCAATGGTAAAGCTAGTCTATGGGTTACCAGTCTCACACGTTCAAGCATTTTGTATGTACCAATAACCCTAAGACTTAACTTCCCTTCCTCTCTGAATCTCATTACATTCTTTCATGGAGATCCTTCCAAAAATTACTGTGTCACTGACATCATATGTAATGTCTTTTCTTTTCAAATCTGCATATGACTTTTGATGTTCAGATGCGGTTTTCAGTCTTTCCCTTATGATCTTCATCTTTTCTTCAGTCTGCCTAATCTAATTAAGTCCTACTAACTTATTTTCATTCAACTCTGTCCAATGAAGAATCTATTATGACAAATAGGAAATGTGCTGACTTTGTCAGTCTATCTCTTATCACTCCAATCGCATCATGTTACTCCGTATAAAGGATAATCCTAAGACTAAATCCTAAGACTAAATCCATAGTAATACGGCCCCACTTCCATTCAGGTATGGGACTTGGTGTTCTTGAGAACAGTCAATACTTATAATTGTTTCAATTTTCTTGGGATCTGTTGTAATACCATTAGCTGATACTATATATCTTAGATAAGCAATTTCATTCAATCAGAATTCACATTTACTGAACTTGGTATACACTTCTTTTCTCTTAAAATCCGTAGCACTATTCGAAAATGTCGATCATGTTCTTCCGAGCTCTGGGATTAGATCAGAATACCATTAATGAATACTACTACAAATTGATCTAAATACGGTCAAAAAAATATGATTCATTACATCCATAAGGACTGCTGGTACATTCGTCCACCTAAACAGCATCACGATGAATTCATAGTGTCCGTATCGTTTTTGGAAAGCTATTTTCTGATCATCAGAATCTTTCACCCTCAACTGAGGATAGTCCGATCTGAGATCAGTTTTTCGAGAAGACACTGATTTCTCTCAACTACTCCAATAAACCATCAGTACTAGGCAACGGGTTATTATTCTTATTGGTAAACTTATTCAGTTGCTTATAATCAATACACATTATCATCGACCCAGCTTTCTTCTTCACAAACAATACTGGTATTCCTCAAGGAGAAACACTAGGTCAAATGAATCCCTTATCTAATAATTCTCGTAATTATATTTTCCATTCTTTCGATTCCACAAGTGCCATTCTGTATGGAATAATTGATACTGTAATGGTACCTGATATCACATTAATCACAAATTCCATTTCTCTCTCTGATGGTTCTTCAAAGAGTTCTTCCGGAAACACGTCCAGAAAATCACATACAGTGGGTCTATTCTGCAAACTAAAATCAACTCTCCGTAAATCAACCACATATGCCAGATATGCTTCACAACCTTTTGTGATCAATGTCTGAGCAGCAGTAGCTGAAATAACATTGGAGAGATAATTCTTCATATTACCCACAAAATCCTTATCAGACTTTGGCTTCTCTTGGCTGATCAAATAAACCATCAATTCTAAACAATATATATAAACATATAAATATACTTATCCTCAATCGTAAATTTATTCAGTTATCCATAGTCTGCACATAATCTGAACTATCCATTCTTAAACAATAATCAATTCTAATCTGATATCTCAATAACCCAAAGTTATACCTCAATTCATTTCAAATTCTCATAATTATAATTTCCATCAAATCATCTGACAATTCATATTCCTAAATCTTAATCAGACAATCTTTATATATATATACTCTATTTGCAATCATATTGTAATTGAAAATATGACTAACTACTACTTCATATTCAATTGGTTCAACTTCTAACGATAAATATGACAAATATATTAATACCTATATGTCTTAATACAATAACATTAATCTCAAAAATAAACATCATACCAGTTATCGCGTCAGGTACATCCTTATCTTCCTGAGCCCTAATACTATAGGCTCATGCAGGAGATCGACTATCTGGTCTACCCACTGATTCTGACACCCCTCCGTGACTACCACCTTTAGTACCTGCCTGACTAGGCCTCCTACCTCTAGAAGTAGTAGGGGCAGATTTCTCTGGCTACTGAACAGGAGTAAACTGGTTTTTCGAACAATCTTTGTAAAAATGTTCACGAGATCCACACTTGTTACAGGCTTCTGTAACTCTCCAGTATTCACCAGGATGTCTCCTTTTACAATGCTTACATGATGCTGGGGCACAACTATCCTGTCTCCCTGAAGGCTCTGCTGCCCCTATAGGCCTACTAACGTCGGCCCCTATCTGTCTGGATCTCCTCTTTCAAGAAAGAATGGGAGCTGACTCTTCTGATTGCTGATCAGTAGTAATTTTAAGCTTTGGGCAATCCTTCTGAAAATGATCACGGGATCCACATCTCAAACAGGCTCCCGTAACCATCCAACATTGCCCAAAATGTCTTCTTCCACAGTGTTCACATAGTGCTGGAACTGATCCTTTAGCTGTATTTCTAAGGATACTAGCTACTATTATGATTAACTGTTCAGACCTAACTGTGGTTAAAGGTCTCTGCTGCTGTTTCCGACTCTCCAATCCAGATGCAATAGAAGTTTCCTCAGCTACTCTAACGGAACTACCAGGTCTACTTCTGACTTCATCTTCAGAGGGTTCCATTTCTTTCTTCCTTTATCTCTATAAGACAGAAGAGGAATCTGCAGATTAAAGTCACATACTCCTATGGGTACCTTTATACAATGCATGCATATACAGACTATTACTCTTTTGGTCCACCTGGTCGCGTTGCTCACTGGAGTGATTTCACCGCCTTCATCGCGATCAGCCATCGCGGTGTCTGGTCGCGATGTTGGTCGTGATGCTCACTACCCAAAAATCAACATTTTCGCTGTGAACTGCTCATCGCGATCCCTGGTCGCGGTACTCACTGTCTCAAATCATCATTTGTCATCGCGAGCTGTTCATCGCGATCCCTGGTCGCAGTGAGTGGTCGCAGTACTCACTACCAACATTTTCTTTTTCTTTCATGTATTCTTTCTGGACCGCTCCACCTGGAAATCTTAAAAATATACATATATTTAATTACATTTTCCACCCCTCAAATCATAAATATCATATTCAAATTCCCAAAATTAATTCAACCATTCTTTTCATATTTATTTGAAATTAGGGATGTTACACAGATTGTTAATTTTGATACGTCGGCGATGTGTTGTAGTCAGTAGGTTTCTCGTTCTAATGGTTTGAGCTTGGCTAGAGTTTTGGGAGTTAATTTAGTGCCTTGTCACGAGCGCTATTTAGGCCTCCCGAGTTTCGCTTCTAGAGATAAAAAAAAGGTATGTTTGCTAGTATCCAAGATAGGGTCTGGGGAAAGCTAAAAGGTTGGAATAATAGTTTATTTTCAACAGAGAGTCCAGAGGTCTTGATTAAGGCTGTCGTTCAAGCCATCCAAACGTACAGTATCAACCTTTCCAAGCTTTCTTTGTCGTTAATAAAGGAGATTAATGGCCTCTGCACTCGGTTTTGGTAGGGAAGCAATAGGAACTCTAAGAAGATTCATTGGGGAGCCTGGGCTAAGCTTTGTAAAAAAAAAATTGGAGGGTGGTTTAGGCTTCAAGAACCTTTCGATGTTCAACAAAGCGATGTTGGCCAAGAAATGTTGGCGATTGATTCGAAACCCGACTTCTTTTGTGGTGAGAGTTCTCAAAGGTTGTTATCATCCTTCGTCGAACTTTCTAAATGCGCGGGCTCATGCTTCTAGTTCATTTTTCTGGAAAAGTTTCATTTGGGGGAGAGATTTAATTGAGCAAGGGAGTAGGTGAAGGGTGGGGGATGATTCCTCGGTCCCTATTTATTCTGGGCGCTGGCTGCCTAGACCTTCATCTTTTAAGGTGATGTCGAGGCCGGTGCTTGCTGCAGCAACCCCGATGAGTGCCCTCAAACTGCCTTCGGGAGATTGGAATATTTAGTTGTGTGTGAGGCCTTCCTTCCGACTGATAAGCAAGCCATTATGTCCATCCCTTCGTCCACAGCTAGGGTGCCGGATATTCTTTGTTGGCACTATGATTCGTCGGAGATTTCACAGTCAAAAGTGGTAATCGTTTTGGTAAGTCCTTGGAGGTCGTGGCAGGTTCTTCCGGAGGGTCTTCTAGCTCCCTTTGGTGGAATGTCTTGTGGAATTTGAACATACCCCCTAAAGTCAAAATGTTTATCTAGAAGGCTTGTTTTGATTGGATCCCTACCAATCTAAATTTAGCTAGGCGTGGAGTGGATTTGGATCCTAGCTGTCCTTTGGGGTGTGGCATGTTGGAATTAGCCCAAACAAAAGGCCCAAAGGATTGTTGAAATTAGCCCAATCAAAAGCCCAAAGAGTTGACGTAATCCTATCCATTCATTTGGTAGGTGAGATCTAATCCTAACCATTCATTTGGTAGGTGAGATCTAATCCTAACCATTCATTTGGTAGGTGGGTAGGTGGGAAGGTGGTTTAAAATAATAATTGTGAGCCACTCTTAATTACGAAATTGCCATCCTCCTCAACTATAAATATGTGAGAGTTTTTCACTTCAAAATCATTCAAGCAAGACACAAATTGTAGAGAGAAGAGTGAGAGTGAGAGTGAGAGTGTGTAACTCCTATTATTTTATAGTGAAATTCTTCTATCCTTGCCCGTGGTTTTTACCCTAATTTGTTTGGGGGTTTTCCACGTAAAATCTGTGTCTTCTATTTTTTCTTCTCCATTATTGTTATTTTCTCAGTCAAGTTTAGTTGCGGTCCTGCTCTATTCGGTCCTTATTTTTACAACAAGTGGTATCAGAGCTTCCGGTTGTATTCCGAGTTGCTAAGGTGTCAGAATCTCTAGGAAATTCTTAGTATGCTCTGTGGTTGCAGCACTGTCTGATCTTCCACATCAGAAAAGAATTGTTCTTGAGTTTACTGACTAAGAGCTTCCGGTAGTATTCGTGGTTGCTAGAAATAAGTGTGGTGGTGTGAAAAGTGCATGTCTAGGAAAGGTCTGGCTAAGGAAAGACTTGGTACTTAAGAGTGTCCGTTGTGACCCACCTCTCTTTCCTGGGAACTTACCTGGTGCACTATTCATAACTACGGTCACTATTCTAGTATACGGTACTATACGGTGATATAGTGTGAGCCGATCCAAGTGAGAAGCAGGTCATCATCAACATAATGGCAGCAAAATTTGAGATTGAGAAGTTCAACGGGAGTAATTTCTCGTTGTGGAAATTGAAGATAAAGGCTATCTTGAGAAAAGATAATTGCCTAACGGCTATCAGCGAAAGGCCAGTGGAATTCACAGATGACAATAAGTGGAACGAGATGGACGGGAACGCTATTGCAAATCTTCATCTGGCACTAGCAGATGGGGTATTGTCAAGCATAGAGGAGAAGAAAACAGCAAAGGAGATCTGGGATCATCTCACTAAATTATACGAAGCCAAGTCACTCCACAACAAAATTTTCTTAAAGAGAAAACTTTATACTCTTCGCATGTCAGAATCTACTTCAGTGACAGAGCACATAAATACTTTAAATACTCTATTTTCACAACTCACATCGTTGGGTCATAAAATAGAGCCAAATGAACGTGCTGAACTTCTACTTCAAAGTCTACCTGACTCGTATGATCAACTCATCATCAACTTGACAAATAATATTCTTACGGACTATCTAGTCTTCGATGATATTGCAGCTGCTATTCTGGAAGAAGAAAATCGGCGCAAAAATAAGGAAGACAGATTGGCAAATTCACAACAAGCGGAGGCATTGACGGTGATGAGAGGAAGATCAACAGAACGTGGCCCAAGTGGGAGCCAAAATCAAGGTAGGTCAAAATCAAGAAGTAAGAAGAGTATCAAATGCTACAATTGTGGCAAAAGGGGTCACCTGAAGAAGGATTGCTGGAATTTGAACAAGAAGAATTCCAGTCCTCAAGGAAATATAGCTAGTACCTCATATGATGGAAATGCTCTATGTTGTGAAGCAGCAACGACTTATGAAGGTAGGAAGAGATTTGCTGATGGCTGGATTATTGACTCGGGAGCTTCATTTCACATGACCTCTCGAAGAGAATGGTTCCATCATTATGAAAATTTCTCAGGAGAACCTGTTTACAGCTGCAATGATCATGCCTTAAAGATCGTTGGCATTGGGACCATCAAGTTAAAGATGTATGATGGTACAGTTCACACTATCCAAGAAGTACGACATGTGGAAGGTATAAAGAAGAATTTGTTGTCTTTGGGAAGATTGGATGACCTTGGATGCAAGGTTGAAATTGAAAAGGGGATTATGAAGATAATTCGAGGTGCGCTTGTACTAATGAAGGGAGAAAAGACAGCTGCAAACTTGTACATGTTGAAGGGAGAGACTTTGCAGGAAGCACAAGCATCAGTTGCTTCAAGTAATTCAACTGAAAGATCTGCAATGGTGTGGCATCAAAAACTTGGACATATGTCCGAACAAGGAATGAAAATTCTTGCTGACCAGAAGCTACTTCCAGGTCTCACAAAGGTGTATTTACCATTTTGTGAGCATTGTGTTACAAGTAAACAGCATAGATTGAAGTTCAACACATCTAATTCTAAAAGTAAGATTATTCTAGAATTGATTTACTCTGATGTGTGGCAAGCACCGGTTTCATCCCTAGGAGGAGCAAATTACTTTGTGTCCTTCATTGATGATTACTCTAGGAGATGTTGGGTATATCCTATCAAGAAGAAGGCAGATGTGTTTTCAGTCTTCAAAATATTCAAAGTGCGAGTAGAACTTGAATCTGGAAAGAAGATCAAGTGTTTGAGGACAGATAATGGAGGAGAATACACCAGCAATGAATTTGCAGAATTTGCAGAATTTTGCAACCAGGAAGGCATCAAAAGACAGTTCACTACAGCATACACTCCTCAACAAAATGGAGTGGCAGAGCGGATGAACAGAACCTTGTTAGAAAGAACAAGAGCAATGTTGGGAGCTGCAGGCTTAGACAAAAACTTCTGGGCAGAAGCAGTCAATACCGCCTGTTATGTAGTAAATCGGGCCCCATCAACTGCAATTGAGTTGAAGACACCGATGGAGATGTGGACTGGAAAGCCAGTTGATTATTCAAACCTCCATATATTTGGAGGTCCGGTGTACGTGATGTACAATGCTCAAGAAACTACAAAGCTGGATCCAAAATCCATAAAATGTTTATTCTTGGGGTATGCTGACGGAGTGAAGGGGTATCGCTTATGGGATCCCACTGCCCACAAAGTTATAGTCAGCAGAGATGTGATCTTTATGGAAGATAAGAGACAAGAAGCAAATGATAGCACTACGAATGAAAGTTCAGAAACTACGGTGGTACAAATAGAAAAAGAATCTGAACAAGAGAATTTTGTTGAAGCTGAACCAGAGCACGAGGTACATGAACCGGTTGAGTCTCAAGCACCAGAGATTCGTCGATCAAGTCGGTTAACAAAATGACCAGATTGGCATTCAGACTATGTTATGGAGAGCAATATCGCATTTTGTCTTCTAACAGAGGATGGAGAGCCATCAACTCTTCAAGAGGCAATGAATAGTTCAGATGCATCTCAGTGGATGACAGTAATGCAAGAAGAAATTGAAGCTCTTCATAAGAATAAAACTTGGGAACTTGTGCCGTTACCACAAGGAAGAAAGCCCATTGGAAACAAATGGGTCTACAAGATCAAGCG